>WIPJ01000945.1:1219849-1243611 GCA_018155075.1 Cassiopea andromeda
CGCCATAGGTTTCCAGAATCTCTTTTCCTTCACTTGTCTTAAAGAATGGAATAATGTTAGTGAATACGTCGATATCATGTTTTATCAAGTTGGCTTTGATATTGAATAGCTTTAAGAGCTTGGATTCAATCTCCTTGGTCCTGAAGCTGCACACAGAATCTGGAAGTGTTGAGATAATCTCATATGCCCAAATGATGAAGGTACGGAGAAACGCGTCACGATGGACATCTTTTTCGTCATGTGCAAATCCACCCTGATGGAGAATTCGCATTTGCTTTAGAATTGTACTTTTCCCAGAGCATGATGTTCCTAAGCAAAGTATTTTCATTAAAGATTTTCTAGCTTTTTTATCCTCAGCAATCTTCTTCTCAATTGCTTCGTTCGTCTCTTTCAATGTTAACGAGTTTTCTTCTTTTGGAATAGACACAAACTTCACTTTATCAGCACATTGGGCTGACGATGCAGCAGATCCCATCTTCTATCTTTCTTGGAATCTTGCCGTCACTTTGTTCCACCTTGGCACAATCGGCTCTTACTCAATCAGACTTTGCTTATCTTCTTTAACTTCTGCAAGGCAAGAGTTCGTTTTTACCTAAGGAGCTTCATCTTTATAAGCTTTTATATTTGTAGCAACCAGCTAACTTTGCAGATTGGATCACCACATTGACAAAAATCTTCAGCTGTTGCTCATTTGTTCGCAGTTCTGACATACAGTTTTCATGTTTGTTTGTCACGGTTGTCAGGAGATACGGCACCTCAACTCCATTTATCGCAACTTGCATCACAAACAGTAGTATTTCTTGTGGGGCTCATCACATTCCTTACTCTTAAACTGCTATACTCTCTTAATTCATACCGTGCTGCTGAAATATCTGCAAGGCCATTGATTGATGCAGTTGGAGTGTAGATCAAACAACATTTCCATTGCAACCACCACTAAAGTTATCACCACCATCAGTGTGGCCATCGTGGACTTACCGGTCTAAGGTGTTACTTTGGATAAAACCCCTCTGCATTACTGTAAATGACCAAATAACCGCCCAGTGTCGAATAGCCACCCCTATTCAAATAACCACCCTATATCGAATGCGAAATTTTGAATAAGCGCTCAGGGCTGTTACTCCGTCATTTACGGTATACAGCACATGCTTGTAATATACTGAGATCACTTGAGTATCACAAGCATTTAAAATGAAACATCGCAAATAGATTTAATGGCAAATCCCTCAGCCAAAAACACGTTCAGGAGAAATTCAGAAAAAAGCAATTGATTTGAATTACGTCTAGTGCTAGTCTTGAATGTTTAGATCAGGGCACGTGTAGGATTTTGATATGCAAGTTCATGGAATTTTCAAGGACTAAAGCAAACATTTTCAAGGAACTTCAAATACCGAAAACGAGACATTTCTTGACATTTCACGAGTTTACATGTACAATCTTCTTCAAACCATTTTTGGATATTTTTAGTTATTTTTGCATGTTTTTTGCTGTGAACGAAGTAAACAGTAAACATTAACAAAACTCAAGGTGATTAATTAATTTTCAAGAAAAAGTTCTTATTTTCAAGAAGTTTCAAGTGCCTGTGATAAGATATTTCAAATTTCAGCCAGCACTTGTCAAGGAGTTCAAGGACCTGCAAGAGTCCTGTTAGGTGACAAATGGTGACAAAGAGCAAGGACGTAGGAAGGACCTAGAAATTGTTCGGGGGCAAGTCATAAAGGGGCACATAGCCACACCCATTATATTGCCACGCCCACAATTCACACTACGTATTATCTGTGAATGACTTGCACCTGTGGAGCAGTGGCCACCACTTTCACATTGTTGGGGGAGAGTAATGTCCATAAAAGCCAAAGTTCATGTAATTAATAACATGTGTTGGACCATCTAATCTGCACGGTAAGTAGTTGGAAGGAGACAAAGTAGGTGGTACGCCATAACCATGAAAGAAAACTTTAAAAGGAACAGGAGGAAACAGCGGTTCTAGAGGGCTCGCCCCCGGAAAAATATTTTGGAGGTCATGCCCTCTAGAACCTCAGAAAATGCCCTTCTGCAAAACAGGATATACATAACTTTCTTCATTGATCTTTGTGGTGCGAAGGATAAACTGGATGCCCAACATGTTTTCATCTAATTTTGATGACGTAGACCAAAAAGGAAAGAGCTATTACTACCTTGTCTGTACGCCATAGCTATGTCCGTACGCTACTGAAAATAGTGGCCCTGCCTCTTTGCTGTACGCCAAAACTGAAATAAGCTAATGCAACTTTTTCACATTTTGCAAATCTGAAATTTTTTGGGGCAGCTGCCCCTATTGCCCCCACCCACTCCACCACTGCTATGGAGCATTGATATTGTGTCCAGAACGAATTCCTGTTGTATTTCTTCCTGGAACGTTGACCGATAATAACAAAGTTTGCTCCAAAGATAAGGGACTGTTGTAAAACAATGCTTGCAATTATCTTCACAGAAAGCCATGATTGCAAATATTATTTTGGGACTGATCTTGCGCTGAGAAATGGGGCACAAAGATTATACGAAACGGGCACCTTTTAATTTAGAAGGGGCACTGTTGTGGAAGGGGCGCTTTGGGTTTTGAAAGGGGCACTTTTGCATAGTTTGCTAAAGTGTGGGGGGCATGGGCCCTCTGGCACCCCGGTTCCTACTTCCCTGGCAAAGAGCTGCGATGTGGAAATACTTTACGGTATAGCCAGCTCAAAAGTTGAATTCCTTGTCTACAATATTAATCAAAGTTAGTTTTACTTATGAAACCGAAGCTGAATAGGACTTAGCATTCATTAACGACCCGTACTTCTTACATACAACAACTGTATACGTAATTTCAGACCATAAAGTTTTCAGCTAGAATGCTTTCAGTTCATATTGATGGAAGAACATCCAAAATAAATACTAAGGATTGAAAAGAATGGTCGTTTTTAGGAAAATGCCCTAATTTAAACCGTAAAGCAAAACCCCTAATGGCGAAAACTCTCTGTATACTACATATCTTTTCAAAGTGCCAGAAAATATATAATTTGGGTTCACGACGAATTCAAACGCAAGAAAAAATTAACTTGCAAATGAAAGCTGTTTAAATAAAAAGTAAATATGGAAAATCCAGCAATAAGAACATAAGTCTTTGCATTCACATTTAAAGAATTCCCTTCCGATATTGCAACACATATTGTCCACAATTTCTAATAAAAAGGTGACCCTAACGCAGTCATACCATCAACATGAAACATAAAGTATCTGTTAAAAACATCAGATAATTCTTTCACTTTAACGATACGAGGTTATATATGAAACTGAATTCAAGTCGCCCTTAAAATCCTAATGGATGGCGAGAAACTCTTGAAGGCAAGTTTATGGGTGTTGGAAGAGCTGTTTGTATTGCAGGATCCTAACATCAATCTTTCTTGTCTACACAACAAAGACTAGTCCCAGCTCTTTTCGGTTGCTAAATTCACCAAAATAATTTGTTGCATGCATGCAATAAAGCATAGAGAAAACAATATGACCCAAATGACGTGCTTATATCACGTACCATCCTTGAATCACGGGATGCCCTTACATCACTACGATGCAGTAGTGTATTTCCGGGATAAAAGCAATGAATCCGTTAGAAAAGCCTGATATGGACTGTTCAGGGGGATATTATTATCACCTATAGTTCATGGTTGGGTAGAATCGGTAAGGGATAAGGTGGCTCTTGGGCTGATAGGTATAATACACCAGATAATTTGGACTATCTCTACTACCTTAGGCCTTGTGTAATCGATAAGGCGATAGCGTGCGGCGTATAGTTGTGAATTAAACTGTTATTAAAATGATTAAAATGATAAGATAGTCCAGTTGAAGCTGGCCCACGTCAGCATAAGAAGAGCTAAATTAGGCCATTGTAAACATCAGTTTCATTGTGACAAGGAACGGATGCGCAATGGCAAATTTTGCCCAGACTGCTAGACCAAATCTACGAATACGAGGCAAAACGATACACATAGATAGGCTAATATGTAAGAGCTCTCTTCTAGGTACTATTAGTAGTGAATCTACAAAAGTAGCAATATAAAAAGCAGAAAGACAAAATACTCTATGACGTACTAAAAATTATGACGTAATCAGCACATGAACCTTGCTTCATTTAATTACAGGTTTAAATTAAGAGCGCCTTCCCAGTGACGATCTGCGTGCAACAAGGCGAGGTCACGACTGGTCCTTTAAAACTTCTACAAAAGTAAATGGAAAGTTTCCACGGTTTCCGTTTTCGAGATTTTCGCCTTCCCAGATGCCATTTTCGTTTCGCCTCAGTACTCGAATTCTGTCGTTCTTCTGAAAATGTAATAAAAACAGTGCTATTGAGCATCAAAATCTGATGTCATGAAAATAATACTTACACATTCCAAAAGTATGAGGTTATCATTTCAGTGCTTTACTGAGAAGCTTTGATAAAGTGATTAAGAAGCATCACTAGGCTAAAACCAATTCTAAATCAGGGTTCCCACACTTTTTTCGTCTATTTTCTTAGGATATCTAGGAGAATTCAGGAGGCTTTTTCGCCCATTTTTAGAAGATTTTGCAGATTCCAGAGAAACTCGGTAAGCATTGAGGTATTTTTGGGAAAAGAATGGATAAAAGGCGGCTCAGATGACATGACATAAATCGGGCAAATGGCCATCATAGATTTGGTATAGCAGAAAACGTTTTTCTGTCTATTCAAAAAATAATACAATCACGGTAAAATTCGATAGAAATGATGATTTGAACATATTTACTACGATAAACTATCACAAAATAATTTATTAATCAGCGTAACTACTGAAAAGAAATTCAACTTATGAAAGTTTAGGAGAAATGTAGGAGAACAGCAAAATATTCTTGAAATTTTAGGGTTTTTTTGGATAGTTCTCTTTTTCTAGGATATATTAGGATTTTTAGGAGGCGTGGACACCCTGTCAATTACTGTCTCTCGGAAAGGGAATTTGGATATGGCAACACAGTACCTTCTGTATCCTGCAATACCCATAGATAGCAACAGCGAATTCTGATCACAATTCTATTACTTCCAACCAGAGACGGGCACATGATGGGGTGTAGGGGTGCTCAACCCTCCAAGATATTACTAAGATAGGTTATTCGGTAACATTGAGAAATTAATCGGTAAACTTAAAAGCCACGGCAAGAATTTAATGCCAGAGATAGCATCGGGCAATTCATTCCTAGGATCAATGAGGGGAGTTGTCAGGATTGGGCTAGCAACTCGCTAGCATCAAAGCACCATTTGCCCAAGAAATCCATAGTTGCAACTGAGAGACAGTTTAGTATATCTTCAAGGAGGAATGGTGAAAAGTTGAGATTATACGTTTCCATCTGTAGTCTTATTAAGAAATAAATCATTATACCTTCCACAAAATCATTTCGAATGGGTCTTATATACAATACCTGAAATTTAAGCTCTGTTGGATCGTAGAAACTTGGATCTCTCGTCTGGATAGCTCTGGCCATAACGGGTCCAGGTGGAAGGTTCTGAATCTGTGTCTCTTGCAATGCTCCTGGTGTTCCCTAAAGTGAGAACAAAAACGTGAAAAGAGAACTTTTAAGTCCTTGGGGATATTTGCTCTCATCATTTTCCCATTACAATCCATGCAATACCCTGTTTTTAGAAAATATATCTGCAAAAGTGCTCTCTCCACTTTCAATCAATGCATCTCAAACCTCTCTAACCTTGCCATCTTACTAATAAGTTCATACTATCTTGTTTGTAGGAATTTGGAAATTTTAAGGGTAAGCTGGGTATCTATTTAAGTTACTAAAATAATTGAAGTTTAGGGTAGAGACTCTTTAAAATGCTATTTTCTTTTCGGGTTTTAACTATACTTCATTGCACGATTTGTGCGCTTGAGGATGCGCAACATAAAGGAATCGCTTATTTCAACCATCTTTGTCGCAATTGGGTAGAAAACTTCTTTCTTCGCCACCTTCATAACCACAGTGCCGCATCTTGTCCCCAATTACACGTATTGCCCATTCAGTGATTGATTGTGATTTGGTTCACTTTGATTTGACTGATTGTGATTTGATTGGCTGTGATTTGATTGATTGTGATTTGATTGGTTGTGATATGATTGATTGTGATTTGACTGATATAGCAGCTTTAGTACAACAGGCGAACGTTCTAGCCTAGAGGTCCATAAAATATTCCTGAGGGTCCACAAGTAAAGTTTAACAATTTGGGGATCCATATTACTACGTTTGTGGTCTTTGAAACGACTTCCCTTTAGAACAGACTAATTTCATTCGCTATATGCATCATATTAAAATGTGCAGAGAATATATTTTAACGATTCTTCCTCATTTTCTGTTATATTTCTTCTTTCCTATTTGCGCATTTAATGATTTCAATGAGTAAATCAACATCCCTTTCCAAAATCCAACACTTATATTAAAGCAGTGTATCAGGAATTGCTTACCACGTCTATTAACTGCTCCATAACATTTACATTGGACTAACTTATCGACCTTTTCTACGTCTGTCCCTTAACGCCGGTCTTATCAACCCTTAACGCCGGCCTTTTCACGCTGGATCTACTTCCACCAGCTCAAGAGTTAGCTCCAATGCTATTTAGAGCCTTGTTCTGCATCACTCAAAGCGCAAGGAAAGGAAAAATGATGCTGGAAATTTTTGCAGCGTCATTTGTCTATTTTTTTGAAAAACTGTTTCATTTGTCACGTGCAACTGTCCGCTGCTTTCCAGACTTCCTTCATGAGCATTCCTATGGTATCTTCGTCTATCATGTCCCATTCCTCCTCCTGTTGCCTAGTCCAAAATCAAACTTCTCCTTCATCTTTTTTCAAATTTTATGTCTAAAGCTACTTGTTTACATTCTGCTCTATTGATATTTTGAAAACTACATCTGCAATCAATTCATAGTTGTCTTGGTAATTTCCTATTTTTCAAAAAGCAGGTAGTTTGAATCCTGAAATTTTAATTACTTGTCCTGTTTGAAAAAGGCCTAAGTGAAAATTGTAAGCTTGTACTTTGCCCAAGAGCTATGAAGCGGCAAACACAAAAATATAATGGAAAAGAGGCCCATGGGTAAAAAAGGTTGAGAAACGATGCTCTAACAAATCAGCTACTCGATCATTGATTAATGTCTATCACTAATCACTTGTAATCACAGGCAATTGAAACACTTTGTTCCATGGGTAATCTTCTTTTTTCTTAACAATTACTTAGTACTCTGTTTATATTAGAACATGTTACTGTAAACAATTGGTCTTAACTCATGTTATTCATACAAACTATGTAATGCCAACTGTAAAGAACTTCATAATGAAAATAATAATATTTTAACATCATTCATAATCTCGCATAAAAACAGCTGCTGCTAAATCTGCCCTTTACAGCTCCATACTTCAATCACTCCCGTTGTATAATATTCATCACATATCGTGAACTGAGAGGCCCATCTCAAAGGCCACTAACAAGTTCAGGCCTTGAATTTAAAGGGGCCACCCACAAGGGGCATCTGAGCTAAGGGGAAAGGGGTTTTGGAGAATTAGGATACCCATGCTTTCAGAATTCTAAAACAGTGTATATCTTTTCGAGTCTTCTACATGTTATTTATATCTACATGCTGCATTAGCTTTCGCTATGAAAAAGGTTGACGTCTGAGGACGGGGTATCTCTCAATACGGATAATGCCAAACGAAGGGAGGAGGGGGTCCAAAATTCATCACTTTGCTGGCTGCACTTTGTAAATAGACCCTTAATCCCCAATCCAGTTCTATTGGCCTCGATATCACAATAAAGTATATCATAAGAGCTAACGACATACTGTTGGTTCACTGTAGTTTGGTCCTGTCGAATATCTGCTGGTATTTGAGCCTCCATCTGGTGCAGGTGGGTAGGATATAATACGCTGTGGTGGCCTGCTAACCGAGGTTGGCATCTAAAACCAGGGATAAAATGTTGTAAAAAATCTATTTAAAATTTCAGAGACGACAGCTAGATATATGCATCAATGAGGATCCACAAAAAAAGCCAATGCAAAATAGGAACTACATGGGAGAATGAAATGGTCATGGTTCGAGATCCATAACAAAGTCGTATCTGGAAGGACTTGGACATGCGTGCTTCAGTCGAAGTTTCCTGAGGTTAAATTCTCAGCTGTTAGTAAGCATTGAACAACACAGTAACTTTCGCCGTGAATATTCATCAAGCACCAGATCCGTAATCCTTTTTGCTATGCATATTCATAACAAATTAAAGTACTTTATAACTTACAAGACATAATGCATATCTAATTTTTGCCGTAAGTACCCACGTGAGCATAGGCGTTAAATCTTGTTTGGCTAAGAATTTTCCTGGCATTCTATTTCTCCTTGCCGATTTGACCAAGCAAATTGCAGAATTATGGCAACAAATATTTGTCACAGCCAATTTAGGCCAATTTATGCACCATGTTGTATCATTTCGAAATTCTTAGCCAATCAAGACTTGACGCCTGTGCTACCCAGGTATCTGCTAGTGAAACAATGTTGCATGTCCTAATACTACTGAAATCGCATTTACATATGTATCTGCGCATGTTGTGGGGAGGAATAGCGAAAAGAGCGGCGGAGGAATAGCGTAAAGAGCTGCGGAGCAGGTGCCGGAAGAATATTCATGGCGTAAAACATTTTTGATCACTTCATTTGAACTTACAAACAACTACAAAGAACAGCTACAACTTATGTACACATAAATAGCTACAATAATGGACATTAATTCAAAAAAGAACTGCGTCATATTTTGGAAGCAGCCTACATGGATGTAGTCTCAAGCACAAAATAAACGGGGGTGGGTCGTTGTAAACAGGCGGGTCGGAAAACGTTCCCAAATTTAATTAACGGAGGGTCGGAACATGAGAAATGGCTTAAAATGATAATACAGCGATGGCAAGAACAAAAACAGGTTGTCATAAAGCGTAAATATATGCAAAAGTGTGCTATTTTGCTATGAAAGATGGGTGTAAATAGTACTAATAAAGAACGGATATAATATGGGGAGTTTGTAAAAAAGTCAATTTCCTTAACATTAATAAATGGGGGGTGTCCAAATAATGTCCAGGGGGTTGGAAAAACTCGAAAAGTTAATACGTAGGGGGACGTTTACTGGGGACCTTAGAGTAGTGAAATTTCATTTGTAGTGATCTTTCAATAAATAAACAAGCTAAGCCGGGGGTACTGGTAATTCTGAGATGATAATAACATACATTATTCCAAGATGGAAGTCATAAAAATTGAACTCATTAGAAGTACATTGGTAATAACAGCCCTTTGTGCTTACCTCTGACTTATGAAATTTGCTTTAAATTTTTATGAACTGTAGTAACACAAAAACAAACTAAACTTCGAAAATCAACTACAACACCTCTTCAACGTATGGCCTTGGAATTAGGCCTTCTTGGCCATCACTACTACGTGCTAACCACCAATCATCCTCTTCTTTCTTTATCACTGTAAGAATATCACCTTTTTTGAAAGAAAGATCTTCAGGGTCCTATGAAAAAGTGATATCAAAGATTAAAACTGAATCAATTATGAATGAAAAGATTGAGCTGAAATAAAACATGGGCTACACTACAAAAATATCATAGTACAATGCTACAATGGCTGTGAAAAATCATAATATCATAAAAACACATTGAAAGAAACATGCTTATAGGAAAGTGGTACAAAGAATATAAGAAGAAGTGCTTAAAACAGCCATGTAATTATATCTCTAGATAATGTAAATTGCATGCTTCAGATAAGCAAATACTGTAAAAGCTCTAGTAAGCCCCAGGGGGGGCTTGTTTATTTTTTGCAGCCATAGAGGGGGTCTAATAGAGAGGGTCTTAATAGAGAGGAGGTCGAATTACTAAGTCAAGGAAAAGATTTTATACAAATGCACTTTAAATTGGTGCTAGCAACTTTGAAAGTTTACTCATATTAGTCCACTATAATGTACCCATCTTCATCTTAGTCAGGGCCAGTTGATAATAATGGAGTATCTTCCAAACAAGCTTCTTCCTCTTGGACTTCTTTAGAACGATCAGTATTCTGTCGGTTTTCGAGGCGTACAAATAATTCTTTACATGGGCCTCATACATGTGATCTAATCTGGCAGTGTTTTCCATGTCCGAAGAGCCCATTCAATCATTTACTTCCATGAGAGAGGGGGGAGCTTAATTGAGAGGGATATTTGCAATTGTTGCTTGAAATGGGGGCTTAACAGAGGGGGGATAGAGGGGGAGCTTAACAGAGCTTTTACAGTATGAATAGCTAAATAGAGCTACACAAATATTTTATATTCATTCACCAACAACAACTATACTTACACTTCCAACAAAATTAAACTTTGCTTTAACTTTAAAAGAATTATTTGATGGTGATGGAGCAGCTGGTGAATTCACTCTACCTGCTTCCTGAAAGCCAACTCTTACAGCCTAGAACAGGAGAAATAGTGGATACAGCAGGTCTTGGACAGATTAAAATAATATAAGAGCAAATATAATCACCTCCTAAACTGGTAAATGAGCTGCATCAAGCTTGGTTTGCAAAAGAGACAATTCGCAAAAGCATCTTTCTGTAACAGATCTTCTAATAGTAACAACTAGAACACAATTTCAGTTCAGATGCACTGATTCTATGACCAAAGATGTTGATGCATCTAAAAAAGTAGTGCAAGCTACACTAAGTGGTTCATTCAACTTTACATTCTTGAAAAAATCTCATTGCAAATTTTACTGCATATGTAGCAAGTTTGACAGTCAGCAGGGCTTTTCCTTAGTGTCAATGATGAACAAAGACAAATAATTAAAACATCCAAGGTGCTCATATGACCATGTCTGTAAAAGTTCATTTTTGCATGAAAAACTTTTGGAACAGAAGAAAACTGTGGGAAAAAGCAAAAAAATCTATGAATTTTCAGCAATGGTAGTGTCAAAATACAATACTATGTGTAAACTATTTCCGATTCCATTTAATTGTTGCTGGAAATAGAACAGTTTCTGGTAGAGATTAGGCCAAAGTTGCATTCCAGAACATTGTATATCATAACTAAACTTGCAAAACAAAAAAGTGTATATAGTAATAAATCCATTCCAAGCTCTAGCAATGATTTGCCATAAAGGATTAAGTTAATTTTTAATGTTTATAGACAGGAACAAAAAGTTTCAAGGGAAAGACTTTTCATGAGTGGAAAATTTTCTGTCATTCTGTGACAAAAACTTTTGAGGCTTTTGAATTTGGAATTTCCAAAGTAAGAAGCTTTTGCCACAACAGTCAAAGGTTGCTAAAATCAAACAAGCCTTTGCCCACAAAAGTTTCTGTCCTTAAAGTAACAAAGTCTTCTGTACAATACTATTAAGTATTACTTTCATTTCATTGTATCATTTTATGCTATATGAGGAGGGGGGAGTCTCTTGCAAAGAATGTTATATAGCAAAGAGGGAGTATCAGCTCAAGTGTGACAAGGATTTATGCTTTGGGCATGACATATATGTATTGCAAGGTACGGCAAAGCATATATGTAACCTCTATGAACTATTTAGCTCTACACAACTAATTGAAGAACCAACTAGGGTTACACTCAGCTAAGCAACTATTCTAGATCATATTGCTACAACTTGCCCAAGGAATATTATAGAAGCAGGGGTTCGCTAAATTTCTTTAAGTGATCATTATATGGTATACTGCATATGAAAACAAAATGGATCCATTACTAAAGGCCACATAATGATAAAAACAAGAAAGATGAGTAATTTCATGGAAGGTAAATTCCTTGCTGATGTACCTAGTGTATGTTGGGAGCATGTGGTCACTTTAACAGACAATATCAATTCGCTTGTAAATGTTTGGTCAGCAATTTTCTCTGCATTAATTGAAAAGCATGCCCCACTAAGAGAAGTGTGTGTATCTGAAAAGTACTGCCCCTGGATAGATCTGGATCTGTAGAATTTGATGCGTACTAGGGATAGGTTAAAAACAGCTGCTCTGAAAAGTAAGCCTGCCTATAATAATGGACTCTTATAAGCAGGCCAGAAACAGGGTCATTTTGTTAAATAAACAACTAAAAAGGCAGTATTACACTGATCAGATTTCCTTCAGTAAGGGGAACTCAAAAGACTCCTGGAAAACAATTAACAAACTTTTAAACAAAAGATCTAAATCGTGTAACATAAATTGTCATAAGGATTCTGACAATGTCGTAACGTGCACTGAGGATATTGCTAATATGATGAACAGTTATTTTTGTCCCATAGGTACTGAACTTAATGAACAGTAAAATTGATCATTCTTCAAATCCTTTTCTATCTCGGGGCTATCATGTCAATGATAAATCTAAAAAATTTAATTTTAGGCCTGTTAATGTACAAGGTATCAGGGACACACTTGCTAAAGCTAAAGCATCAAAGAGCTTTGGGCATGACAACATATCCTATTTCTTTTTAAAACTTGCTCTTCCTTACATTGAGAACTCTCTGGCAATCATGTTTAACACAACTTATTGCTGATGAAAGGAAAATGGTGGTTTTTAAATCTATCAATGATTTCAGACCTAAATACATGTATAAAATGTTCACATCTCACTGAGTGCATTCTTTGAAACACTACCACTGATTTAAGGCTTCCTTTCAGAAATCAACTATGGGGCATCAATAGCTAACTTAAGGTATCTACTTCCATAAAACAGTAATGAAAAATACACAGGAATAACTCTTGTACACTTACTATGCTGCATTTTACAGGAGGCACGGTATAGATAAAATTTCACAAATACATATCACGTCTAACAATCTCCTTCAAATAGTGACTTATTCATACTTTGTCATATTTTTTTAACTGTGCAATCAGAAATAGGCCTAGGAAATATAATTTGGCTTTGATTTCAGATCAATTTAAGTATATTTGATTTGCTGGCTTAGTATTTTTGGCTGAACCAACAGTGTATGTCCACCACAGAAATGTTCAATTAAAGTGTCTGTTGTTGAACCAAGCTACTAAAAGTTACTTTATCCAGGATTATAAATAAATTCAGTACAGTTGACCAGTGTGTCAAAGGTCATTGAGTTCTAAACAGTCATGGAGAAGTAAATCAATAGCTGGGGGGCTCTAGTAACAGCTGGGGGGCCATTTTCTTGTGTCTTTTTATAAGAAACTTTGAAGTTAGTCCAAGCAGTTGTAGAAGAGAACAATAATGTTGTCCAGTAACTCAAGTCAAAAGTCAAAGTCCTTCCCGCACCAATGGCGCATAGGGCGGCGCCTATCTCCGTTTCTATAGCCCTAGGCCACGCGTCTGCGAATGCAGTGAGGGCTACAGCGGGGGGCTGGTCCACTGGTAGCTCCGCGTGTTTAACTTCCCCACTCCTTTCTCATTTTTCGAGCGCCAGAAGAGAAAGGCAGTGAGTACCATTTTTAAAGTCTTTGGTATGACTCGGCCGTGGCTCGAACCATCGACCTTCCGATTGTGAGGCAGACGCTCTACCAACTGAGCCATCACACCGGTAACTCCAGTAACTAATGAACTTTTAATACCCTATATCTTACAAACTAACCACTTCTTGACAGCTCTATAAATCTAAAATAGCCTTTTACAACAGAATAATGATTCTTCTATGCTCCTATATTCAAAAATTTGATAGAGTTGGGGGATGTACCCCCTCCAATCATAGCCTGGGGGTCTGTGCTTCCATGCCCCCTCTTCTATACCACTGGTTCCCAAATCTTGTACCAAGAAGAACTTCATTTTACAAGGTCCTGTGAATTAAACAACCTCAAAACTGGAGAATCTGCCCCAAAACTTCTTCTTCACAAGCTTTTCCTACTTGACAATATAAGGGATTTTTTTATTGCTAAGATGACAGAAGCAGGGACAATATTATAAAAGGATTCAGGATGCAAAGCAAGCAGGTTTGAACAGCAAAGCACTTAAAGTAGTAAGATCAATCCTCAAACAACAAGGTATCCTGGCAGACCCCAGGAAGAAAGGCCTTATGTGTGACACTTATTGCTGTAGATGAGAAGGAAACTAACACATTTTCAATACATGACAGGGCAATGATCAACTATGGGACATTTTCTCCTAGTAAAATGGAGGAAAATGTCTCTTTCTGAATTTGATAATGTCAACAAAAAGTTATAATCATCATAAAGCAATAGCAAACTATATATCACATGATTTTAGTGCTAAGAATTGCTATATTTAAGTGTGTATGAAAGATATTTCTGCACATGTATTTCCATCATATAAATATGTACATCCTTCACAGATCTTCAATTCCCACCCCATTCACCTAGATTCAAAATTTGGTAAAATATCCTTCTAGTTTAAAAATAAGCTTATTTTTACATGGAATAATGCAAGTTTGGAACAAAAAATTTAACCTTATTTGGAGGAATTACTAATTTACCAGAGTAATAAGGAAAAAAATTAATTTTTGCAAATTCATCTTTTAGTGGGTCCTCTGCATTGATTAAGCTTGAACCTATTTGAAATCTGGTCTTAACTTTTCATTTACATACCAATGCCTTACATGAGATAGAAAGAATCTTGAAGCTCCTTGTTAGAACCACTTTATGGATAATGCAATATGGATAATGTAATTGCACAAAGTGTACATCCATCACAAAGGAATTGCACAATTGTTTCCACTACATACTTTCTGAATGATCCCTAATATCTGCAAGCATGAACAGCTTTTGGAAAACATATCTATAGTTTCTTGAAGCTAATGAAAATAATAAGGCAATGACACTACTATCTAGAATGATTTATAGATTCAAGACAGCATTTCCCTATGGCTCCATTATCAAATCTCTCCCTATTGACAATGCCATCCCAGGTATACAACAAAAATTATACTTTAGAACTGTATTCTGTATTCAGTAGGTCACTAAAATGCAGCAACTAAAAAATACTGAATGCCTAAGACACTTACTGGCTCCACAAGGGTTGTACTATCCAAGAAATGCTTTTTGTAAAATTCAACAATAGATGGCAAATCATCAAATGTTTGATCTCCAATTTTGTATACTCTGGTCATTCGATTGAAATTTATAATGTAATGGCTGACTTTTCCAACCTCTCTGAGAAAAAATATGAAACCAGTAAATAATTTGTTATGTTGAAGTACCATTCCAACATAATTTGGATTAGACAAGTGAGATAATTTCATACAAGGAACCTCAGGGAAATTTGAGAAAATAAGATTCATGCAGTCTGAAGAGGCCTATATTAATAACTAATTTCCTAATCATAAGCGATATTGTTTCCTGCTAGTCTCCAAAAAAATCCACCACCCTGGAATACTTTGAAGGCCACAGACAATCAATTTTCACAAAGCAATATAACAATTCTAAAGTGCACAAAAACCCTACAAATTAAAAAACCAATCTTTCTAATAAGCTCCATTGCATAAACAAATACCATATTTTGCCGTGCATAAGATGCATCCTTCTAGAAGACACACCCATGACTCTGGCTTGAATTCTGAGAAACAAGTTTTTACTGTGCCTTACTGTCCACAAGATGCACCCCTTTTCTCAGTTTTTGTAAAGTATGTTTATTTCCATAAAAGAATAAATTCAAGAATACTACAGAAAGTAACTCTGTGGATGAATATTTGTTCCATCCACCATGTTTACAAAAAAAATTAACTATCATGTTTACGGCTTTTAAAATCCATAAAATTCTTGTTCATCATTTGTTTCATGAAACAGGTCCTTGTAGTCTATCTCAGATAACATTACCAACTGTTTCTCATTGAATCACGCATACCTCCATAGTAATATCATCATGATTCAGTATCTTTTTTTGTTTTCTTTCTAATTTTCTCCATCATTTCCATCATAAAAATCTGCATTATTTTGTTGGCTGTGGTTTAGTGGGCTTCTTAATCTTTCCATTTGATTGTTGCATTCATTACAATTATGAATTAAGAGAACAGGTGCTCCACATTGTACCATAATATAGAACACCAAGTGGCATTCTATTTCCATTTGGAAGTAAAGTCCTTTAATTTCAAAAGGAAAAGTAGGGACAGTCAATGCTATCATGTATATGACTCTCAAACAAAGCCAGTGAATTTGGAAGTAGGCCCATTGTATAAAACCAATAAATTGGACTTTTGCAAATAAATATTAAAGATTAATAAAGTATTGCTCATAAGGACACACACAAAGTATTTTTCATCCTCAAAATACAAAGAATGGCCATACCTTACTGAGAGAACAAAATCTCCTCTTATGGTATTGCTATCTCTGACAAGGAAGAGACCTGGTTGATCTCTCTGATTTAAAACACTTTCACATTCAACTCTTGAAAGCTTCCCATGATACCAACTGAAATGTGAAGATAGTTAAAGTAAAGCAACCCTCTGCTTATTGCAAAAACAATTTAATAGATGCACATTAAAGGTGATGTCCTCAATTGTATAATTTTCTGAATGAAAAATTAGTTGAAATCATGGAATGGCTGCCACGAAATGAAATGTTTCCAAGGCCTTAACATGGAAGGCAAAACTCTGTAGTACAATAACAAAACATCTCACAACATCAGTTTTGACTTAAAGATTCAATATGTAATAACTGCTTAGGATTCTGAGATAATTCACCTTTTCATAATGGTCAAAAGAAGTAAGATATTATTCTCTATTCTGATCAGTTAATTAATCTTACTTTCTAATTGCTTCATCCTATCTCTAAGAATTCATTGTTTGCAATACTTAGGGATAGATAAGCATTATAATTGTACAGAGCAATGTTGTGATGTCATCCTACCCTCCTTCTTCAGCTAACTCGGAAGTATATTGTTAATGTATATATTAGTATTTTTTAAACATATACCCCATAGTTAATAACTAATTAAAGCCTCCTCTAAAAATTTGTAAATACAGCTTGATTTTGTAAGGCAGTCTAAATAAAGTTGAAGAGAAAAGACCATTCTCTGCTCTGGCTGTTGATGCATGTTCATGGGAAATCATACAGCAGATTTTCACTAGGTACAACTTAATCAGCAATAGCAAAGCTGTCAATAATCATCAAGGGTGCAACTAAAGATAGATCCTGAGGGTTCAAAACCATGCTCTTATTAACAAATCAGTAATAATGTGCTTTTTCCTTGGAAAATATGTGGAAATGACAAAATATGGAAAACACCATGCAATATTTCATTCATGTCTAAAACTGGTAAATGTTGTTCCAACCAATAACATGTTTTGGTGTGTCTTTGTTTCGGATTAGACACTTGCCCTTAAAAATTCCTTGTTGCATGCCTGATCAAATGCATGGTTCAATCTCCTATTGATGTATCTAATTTTTGCTTGAACTGGTGCCCACTTTTTAGGATATTCATATTGAATGATAGCTTTTGTAAATCTGTAATCAGAGTAAGGAATCTGGTTAGCACTTTGCTGATAATAGTTAACTCCTCACAGCCATTTTTAAAATGAAAGCTGGTACATCACACAATAACCTTGAAAGAATATACAAACAATATCCACAACTAGTATGTGATATAATTTGGTTGACAGAGCGATTGACAACTTAATTTGCAACATGAAAACGAGCATTGACTGCTCTATTCCTTATCTGTAATGCAGAAGCAGCACAAATCACATCAACACACTTCGCACAAAGGTGGAAAAATGGTCTATCTCTAAAAACAGAAACTGACAAACGATACAGAGCTAAGTTACAGGATCCTTCGCTTGCCCCTTTTGATTAGACCTTTTGCTGTTGATGGCTCAAAAGAAATCAAAAGCTATCATGACATGTTAAGATCATTCACTGGTGATAGGCCATATTAAATAACATTTGATACATACCTATAGGCGTTCATTCTGGAGAAGTTGAACTGAATTAAATACTAGTATTTTTCTCTCTAACAAGTCCACAGGATGCCAGACGTATGACACGAATTGCTCAAGGTCGTCGGCCTATAGCCTGGAAATCAGCCTTGCTAGCTCCAGCTCAACGCATCTATGAATCATTTGAGCGCAACAAAAATAAAATAAGCAACTGATATCAGACGCAAATTGACTGCTGCTTGTCAAATCCCTACAATGAAAAGCTGTGATCTACGATTTGCCTTCAAATGAGAAGTAACTTCAGTTTCCTCTTTTACTTCGGTCTCATTATCTGGGCCGATCCTTGCGTATGCTCAGTAGATCCACTGCGCAAGTGTTCCTTCCCACTGCCGAAGTTTAAAAACTGACATTTCTCAAGAAGATTATTTCCTACTTACACGTTTCTTCTTTTATAAGAAAGTGGTTTATAAGAAAGTAGTACTCAGCTGCTCAAAAAAGTTAAAAATGTTTAGTACTGGATCTTTGAACCTTCAGAAAGTTTTTTAGTGTCTATATATGCAAAATTTGATTTATCTGTTTACAAAATGTCATTTATGTGCTGTTGGCTACCCTCTAACAGTTTAACTTCTGTTATTTATGAAGATTTATCATCACTTCCAATATACATAGAGCTTTTTCGCCTCCAATTAATGTGCATGCGCAAAACATATGAACTCAAGAATATTCCCTAAGAAAGTCTTCAGAAAGTTTGAATACTGGAATTGTGAAAAAGTTAAGAAAGTTTCAGTACTGCGCTAAAAAGATACTTTCTTATAAAAAAACCATGTATTCAATTTTTTAAATTAATATGTGTTACTAAAAGTTATTCAAATTTCTGAAAAAGCGGGAGTCTCGTATATTTTCATTTAAAAAATGTGAGAGATTGTTATCTAAAAAAGGCAAAAATCTGAGGCACATAAATGCATTAAAAAATCAAAAACAGCAATAAGGCGCGCTCTTTCCCCCTCGCCCCCCCTTTGATACAAATGATCCCCAAATTTAAGAATATTGACAGTTTCTTTATCACATTTTATGACGTCACACTGCGTTTGGAGCCAATTTTTGGTTGGTTTGTGACATTGCTTTAAAACTGGGAAAAGAGAGGTGAATATCCGGGGACATTTCAATGTCCAATGGTTTGCATAGCCAAATAACTGTCTTCTTTCAATTCATAAGCAGCTCATTTGACGGCTTCCATTCGTGGCACTCGATTGAACTCATTGCTTGAATCATCATTCTTCTAGAAAATTGTAATCAATTAAATAACGTTTGCCAAGCTATCCTTTGAAAAAATTGGTGCTCAATTGTTGATGAAAAGTTTGGGAATGTCAACTAACGATCAAGCCCGTAGCCTGACTTGTGTTTCGGGGGTGGCGAAATTGCCTTAGAGGAATCATGTGTTACACAATTTGATGCACACTTTTTATTATTTTTGAATTTCATTTTCATATATTCAAACTAAACATGCAAATATAAATCTCTCTAAAGCTAGGTAATTTTTATTCCGCTGGTCTAAGTACAAATATTTCTATTAACCAAACAAATGAAAGAATAAGTAGTTGCAACACAAGAGGCAAGAGAGAAATTGTTAGTTATACGAGTAAAGTTTGTAAAAATAGAAAGGCTCAGAATCGCTGACATTTAATGCAAGGCTCAAGCTTCATCAAGAAGTAGAATTTTGTTTACTCAAAATATAATGGTGCTTTTAGATTGACGTTCGGACAGTCAATACAATATTCATTATTTCTGGTCCTCTTTTGATTTGCTTCATAATTAATTCCGACATCAACAAATATTTGAATATATTCCTTTCATATCCAGACAAAGCTACACTTCTGACGGTTATGAATAACTGAAGAATAATCTTAGGCTCAAACCAGAACATTTTAAGAATATTGAGGCTCGTAGAAAAGTTTGGTATTTTCTAGCTATAAAAAAGTGTCTAGCTTGTTTCGTACTTTATGTTATTACAATCAAATGGATTATGTGTGAGCAGGAAAGTTGAACTTGCTAGTATATCAACGAATTTCAGATCTCTCCTAAAATCAAAAGATACATTGCAGGAGATCTAAAGATAAAACAACATTTTAAAGTGCAAGCAAATTGCCCCCCCCCTTAACATAAGTAATGGCCTAGAGTCTAACTGCTAGATAAGATTTTTGTCCCCCAAGGTAATTTTACAGGCAGCCCCTCCACAATATTACCAGAGCCGTCATAGTAAAAAGCAAAATATGTGTGAGATTTTGCATGTGGTACATCCAACAAGATTTCGGGAAGAAATGTAATCACCGCAATTCTTGGAAAATTATGTAAGTAAGTGAAATATGAAATATCACTATCGGTGCCCCATTTTGTGAAAATTGTTAGGAATGCGCGAGACTTTTTTCTCAAATACGTGAATCTCGCGTCCACAGGCCAATTGCTATCTCACTATTAAGAAGCATATAATGCTTGTTGGAGAGTTGAAAGCTATGAAATCAATATTTTCAAAAGCATTGCTTCGTTTCTTCAACCCAGTCTTTTCCAGACTATGCTAAATTCGTGCAATTTCTTCAACAACACCTAGAAAGAATGCGCCAGCAACATGGCACATATTAGAAACTCTAAGGAAAGTTGGGTTATGGAAAACATTGGTCGTTTCTAGCAAAGTATTCACGTTTTCCTTCTGTCTTCATCGTTTATAGGCTTATTCAGAACATCGTAGTCCAGGGTTAACGCTACAGCACCATTATTCGTCCTACCATGTTCGGTCTTCACCGGAGCGAAAGGGGCTATCAGGAGTAAATGAGCAACAACTTTCATGGACACCTCTTTGGGAGACTGCCTAGCATAGGCACCGCTTTGGGAGCCAAGGCGCCTCTTTGAGACATTTTCGTCCCATCCTTTAGCGGGATCTACATTTCACCCAATTATATAAATAGCTCTCTCTCTCTTCCAATCATATTTTGCTTGTATATATAGCTTACTTCATCTCCGTTGTATCATATTAGTGGCTAAAAAGGATTCTATTGCATTTCAAAAAGGGCACTTTTGCTCCCCCTGTTCCCCAAATGAAAAGCAGGAGGGGCGCTTGGTCTCCTTTGCCTCCTTTCCGGAGTCTGTGGATAAATTGCATATGATATTGTAAAGAAAGCAAAATTTCAGAACCGTCATGCTTGCTGTGTGCTTTTGCATTTTTCTTCCTCAAATTCTATGACTACACCAATTCAGTATGTTCACGTCATTGTTTGTTTGACATTCCATTTGATTGGCATCAGGTAAAGGTGATTTCCACCTGATACGATCTGCCTTCAGTATTAAAGATTCTGATATGTTCTGATAGGATGAGTTGAGCATTCAATGCTCAACACAACCTGTTCTCAATTACAGTCTTCAAAATACACCCCTGACCTTCAACAAGAAAATAAAAACTGGTAATCAAGATGGAAACAGTTTTCCAACGAGAAAATCAAAGTCTGGTCCAGACAAAGTACACATAAAAGAGGAATAAAAATGTACAAAGACGACTTATTCTGAGTTTCCTAGGAGGGGAACTCCTTTATTACTCCGAAAACAAAAGAGATGGAGGGTTTGTCCGAGTTATAACGAAAGTGATAGAAGTTACATTATTTTGATTCACGAGTACCTACTTCACTGAATCCAGTGTTCTCATTTCTAAGGAAGTTTCTTTACGCTAAGGGAAATTTGACCTCTTGCAGGAATGATCTAAGTTTAAATATGTAATGAAACTGTAACGGGTCCTTTCCAGATTTGCAGACCTTCCAAGAAAAGCTTAAATCGATTCTATTGGGAAAAACAGAAATAAAAGCAAAAGGTAGAATACTAATTGCAATACACTCCCTTTTTATAAAAATAATGTTCCTAAAAATATTTAGGCTTAAAATCGATGAAATTTGGAAATAATTTTAAAATAATGCTAGGCTCAAGCTTCATCACGATAAACTTATATTGTGTCCTAGTTATAATATACTGCTTTCAGCTGTACTTTTGCATTATAGATACAAAATATAAACTCTTGCTTGGTGTTATGATATAGTAAACCATCAACAAAGATTGAAATATATTCCTAAAAATTTTAGGAAAAAGTTACACCTGTAGTTTTTAAGAATAATTTAAGGTATGTCATTAGTGGAAAAATGTTTTTTTGAACTACTTGAGATTTTGGCTTCAAAATATAAACCAAAACTAAACTCTATGTGCTGAATCTAAATATGTCACTTAAATTTTTGTGGGATGATTAGTTTCCATAGAAACCAACTGCAATGTGTGAAAAGTGGGACTCATTCGGTACAGCCTCATTTTAAATTCTTGTTCAACAATCCAGTAAATCTGATACAAAATTGCTCCCTATAGCCTGCAGAGTGCAAGTATCTAGTTTAAATGTTGATATAGTGAGCTTGTAAAGAAATATTTCAGAAAATCCAAAATCCTCAGAATTTTGACATTACAGGTACCAAAAACCAAGGAAAATCTTAAACGTTAAGCATGTAATGATAAACAAACCAGATAATTGCACTCTCCATAAAAGATGGATTAAAATGATATATAGTGTTAATGCATTACTAAACAAATGTAAGAATGAGGCTTTCACTTGGGTCGCAAACTGACTGAAATTCCAAAATTAATTCCAAATTTAACTGAAATTCTAGGCTCAAAATCAGAAAATTTAAAAATATTGAGGCCTGGCAAAAGGTTAGGTAAGGTTATTGTATTACATGGTTTTTACTATATTTATACATTGTATGCATACACTTAATGACTGCAAAGACAATCATGCAAGTTTTGGTGTCAGATACTTTGCTCATAACCAGGGGCATACCAAAGTAGGTTGCGTGGCTCATACGTTCTGCCGAAGCAGTCAGTAATCAATTACCTTGCCGGTAAGCATTTAGCTAGTCAGCAACACTGGCGTCAGCAACACTGGCGTCAGCAACACTGGCGTCAGCAACACTGGCGTCAGCAACACTGGCGTCAGCAAAATTGGCGTTGTGATGATCGCTTTTCAGTTAATTCTGGGAGATTTAACAGCCTGTCAGTGACTTTCTTCTGTTACACCCCATCCCACTCGAAAATCCTTCGGCATGCAACCACGTAGTTGGGGACACAGTGAAATCTTATTCGAATTTATGTAATTATAATTTTTTCTAATTCACCAAATCCTCATGTCCCTTGAAATTATTTCTAGCAAGCCCTGTCAAGAAAACCTCTGTAATTCAAACTTTTTGTATTTCGATCAACATTTTTGGTCTCATAAAGAGAAAACCCTTCTATTTCGAACTTTCTGCAAATAAACTGGTGACAATTGTACTTATTTTCAATAGATTCTTGCAAAATTTGTGTCAGAAAGAATCTTTACCGTTATTTGCTTGAGAGATATGTTTGAGAATATTACTTTACATTTACAGAAAGAACTATGGCAGTGAAAAAGCAGAACAGTATGATCAACTACTGACAAAACTGCCTTTTTGTTGCGTTTTATTGCAGGACCAAAATAATTGATGCAAGTTGTTTTTTTGTGATCTAAAACTGCTGAGCAACGGTGCGATTATATAGTTAATGACTATAAAATGAGGATTCATGAATAATTCAGACAAACTACAGAGGTGTTTGAAAGACCTGCTTAAATCACACTTTTTGTAGCTGGAACTATTTCACGAACTAAATCCTCATTTAGTTTGCAACTGAGGCTACGTTTACACGGGGCCGGCCAAATATTTGAGCGGTCAAATATTAGGTCGGTTAAGTAGCCGACCAAAAAAAGGTCGCTTAGGCATTGCGTTCACACGGGGCCGGTCAGTCAAGTTCATGACATGCGTATAGTACGAATTGTGCCAAATCTATTTCTCATTCAATCAGACGAGTTTGCTAACGTGAGAAACTGGCGTACAA
>WIPJ01000946.1:25278-36347 GCA_018155075.1 Cassiopea andromeda
GTTCCTCATTGTTTTCTCCCTAAAATGCGTTTGTGACTATTGTGGGCCTGCTCTGTTATACTTCCTTGGCCTTTTAAATTAAATCTTAAATCATTTCGTTTACATCCTTCCTGGTTTCTGTAGTAATAGGGTGTTTTGTACTTCCACATTTGGCCCTGGCTGTAGAGAGTAAAGTATGTTGAGACACGTTCAGAATGCAGTTTTCTTGAAAGAAATTGAGTGGTTCAATTGAGACCAAGATATGAATGTAGGTTAGTGCTAGTATAAGTCATCTCAGCAATTTTCCTATTCATTATGAGGAAATTGATGTCCCAAATTAGAGTCTAGATTTTACATGACATTTTCCTTAATTTTATTCAGTCCAGTTGTTGCTATTTTATTCTAGAACGCGGCATTTACGTAATTGGTTTCACTTTTCCTGTTGTTCCACGAGGTAAAAGAGACTCTCTTTCATTATCTCATATTTTGTTACGGCTGTCCACATTTTTCTTCCTTATTCTCGTCCATGCTGCATAGGCAAACCCAGGCTCGACCAATCTTGTTGTAGCTTCACTCTTGTTTATGAAAAAGTGAAAAAAGAGGCTTTAGCTTGGCTTAATAGCTACTTGTTACTTTAAGATGTACAGAAGGAATGTAAGGAGAAGTATTAAGTTGTGTTAATTTTAGCTACGTCAACATTTTGTGTTGTCCAAGGAAATTTATTTGATGATCAGTTTCAAACAAAAATGTCAGTTTCAAGTAAAAATGTTAGTTTCAAACAAAAATGCTTGCTTTGTTAATCTTATCGACTTAAATGAAAAAATTTCTTCAGAAACATTTATTCTGTGTTTTAGTCCAATATTTTATTTATTTTCTCCTACAGTGAAATTTCTTTTTATCTTGTTGACTTATTTATTCTTTTCACGTTATTTATCCAAATTAACATCTATACTAATTTTCGTTTTTTTTATAGTTGTTTACCCTGTTGCTTTTTGTAAATTTTTGTGACCTCCCTAGGTATACCTTTTCCCCACTTCCCCATTGTTGTTCAGTCTTTAGTCTTCACTGTTTAACTCCATGTTCTAACCCCACTGTGCCTAATTTCAAGGGAAGGCTCGAATTCGTGTACAGATGTCAGCAGCTCACACGATCGAACAAGTTGAAGAATGTATCAATGCTTTTATTGAAGTTGGCAAAGAGAAAGATGTAATTTGACTTGATATGTAGTATAACGTTTGGTTTAATTTATTAGTATGCTAATTATCAGGGGGGGGCCTATAAATAGCTGGTAAATGCGGTCACTATCTCACAGTATAACTGTATTTTTTGAAGCCGATTAACCGAAGTATTATGAAGTCTAGCTCTTTTCATAGTATAAGCATTTTAGAGTTACTTTTGAGTGTTAATATGAACCATAAGTCAGAGGCATGCCAGTGTAAAAGGAGAATCTTCATCCAATTATACAATGTTTTAATGATGACCCGTTAGCCTGGTGTTGGAATCAACCTTGATTGATCGTTTGATCGCTTGGCTGATTGCTTCTTTAATTGACTAATCGATTGAATATGGCAAAAAGAGCGCTTTTCCTCATAATAACTCCATGATTTGAAACGTTTAAATCAATAAAGTATTCAGCCAATGATTACTTTATTGGTCAACGATTGGTCAGTGATTTGGCAATGATTTTTCAATGATTGGTCAATGATATGTCAATGATAGGTCAACGATTGGTCGGTGATTATTTATTGATTGATCAATGATGGGCCAATGATTGGTAAATGATTGGTTATTCATTCAGCAATCGTTCAAGATGACATAGGCTATTAGAAGAAGGTAGCAATGCTGTAAGCAATTTTTGCTGGATTTTATTTATGTCTTTATTCATGTTTACTATATTTATACCGTAAGCAATTTGTGCAACACGTCTTTCTTACAATAGGAATCTGAGAAATTGTTTACAGCACTTAGTAGCAAAAAAATTGTGAATTTTATGACTGCAAAATATTATGATTTATTGACCATATCTCTCGTTCTTTATACCCATTGAAGTTTCAATTATTCTTATCCTTTCATCAACCATATCTATCATGGGTTTGTGTCCAACATCTTTTGCAAGTGTTAGGCCATTAGTTGTCAAGATATGTAATGATCTCTCGAAGCATTTTCTCCTGTAAAGGTAATCCGCCTTAAGTGTTGTAAAGTGAATTTTTGATGCAGGAGTCGCGTCTTTCCATAAGTGTAACTCAAAGAAATCTAAAAGCTCTTTGGCTTTTTCAATGCTTTCATCATTTGTTCCGAACTGAAAACTTGTGAAAGTGTATGTTCTCAGGTATACTGTTGCTTGCTTAATTATTCCATACTGCATCTCTTTAATTGCTACCTCACTTTCAGAGTCCTCTTTAACGTGTCTATCATGCAACTGGAAATACTCGATTGCTTTATCTTCGAGTTCTTGGCATGGCTCCTCTTTCTTTCCTGCGATTTTCATGTAAACATATCCATTCAGGTAGCAGATCATTGCCTTTTCTTCACCAGAAACCACGTTTACCAGAAGGTACTTTGCGTTTTCAATGTACATAAGAGCCTCCTCATATTTCTCTTGATACAGCCGTATGTATGCCTCGTATGTGTAACATTTTCCCAATAGGAGGTTTCGATTAAGGCAATGCTCTGATAACTGCTCTGCTGCCTTAAGCTCCTCCAAAGCAGCCTCATTGTTCTTAGCGTATATGTTGAACATTGCTTTTTGTAAAAGGACCAGCACGTACAAATCTTTATGTGTCTTTTCCTTCGTTTGCACAGCTAATCTATCTGTGAATTGAATGAACTCTTGCGTCAACCCAGCGTCAGTTAACTTTCTGGATCTATTCACTATTAGGGCATATGCTCGTCCTGCGCAGGGTCCTGTCCTTGTCAGCGCATTTGGGAACATTTTGGGATTCGGTTTCATGACGCACGCAAGACTTTCGTCTATGTTAATATGCAAGCTGCATCCATTGACCTGAGCTGCAATGATGCCTCTTATTATGTTGTCTCTACCAGCAACAACAACACCAGCTTTGTGTACAATAATTACTGTATCACGGCGGTGCTTATTTTTCGAATGTGACGCAGTGGAGGCACCTTCCTTCGATACATCATCGTCTGTATCCACATCGCTGTTTCCTTTCATGGTTTTTTCAACTTATAGACACCTCTTAGCACTTCATAAACAGTATATTATAAGGTGAATTAGTCCATATTCGTTCTTTGAATTCCTTGGACAAAGGTGGGTGAAGTGTGGTGTTAGTTTCCTTGACAAAAAGAAATTTGAATGAGAATGGCAAAATGTCAATCAATCCATGTATCGGTTTGTGCTTCAGTTATTCCCCTTTCCATATTCGTTATCTGTCCTAAAATCCAGGCCTTAATTTTATAGCAATCATATACTGCATAAAGTAAGTTGTTTATGTAATAATCTGCTGAACTGACATACCTTTACTGTCACTATACAGAATGCATCAGTAGATATACCAGCTAGCATTGTGATGTCCTAGTTACCAAACGCCTTCGTCACATGATACGCCTCGCTTTAGCGAATCTGTTTTGCTTCGATGCCCAACCCTCTTGCTTTTGTGTGGCGGCTCAAGGTTTCAAAACAACTCCTGGAGCTGGTATTCCCTTCGCTCAATATGTCACGTGGACACCTCTACATGTTAGAACATTCAAGCATGTAAACATCATCAATAATCACGTGTTGCTAGTAATCATTCATCTGCCTTCTATGAGACATCTTCAAAAATATCAAGAAAATAAAAGAAATGTTAAGTAGAATCCTTGGGTGTTTGAACACTCAAACTGCCCCAAAAAATATCACTTCAAAAGGAATTGACAGGTATAAAGTAGGTAAAGTTGTATTTTGGTTGTTTTGGTGAAATGAAATACTGTTTTTGAGGCTGTGTCAACAAATTTCGAAGTCCCTATTGTCATTGGCCTACTGGCTGGGGAGAATGATGGGGTGCATGGATCTCCATGGGACCTCTTATTGGAGTTCCGAAGTGACTCACTATAAGCAAAAAAGTTGAAAACTCCATAATTGTGATGTTTAAGCATGGAATCACCCAATAACAAACAAAGTTTCCCCTGGTATTGGAATGCTTCGCTTAGCTAAACGTTACTTCCCATTGGTAAATTCACAAATGATGTGCAGAAGTTTAATTGGGCCATACTTTATGTAGCAATTTCACTACGAATCGCTAGCTCCAAAGGTTAAAAATATTGTAGAATTTACTCCAAAAAGACGCAATCAATTTGTTCGAATAATCATGATGTTACAATTCAATTGAACAACTGACGTGCTTTTAGCCACATCCTAAAAGTAAACTACTTTGATACGTCCTGTTGGCGATGAACCAATCAGGTGACGGTAGAAAGCATACGTCAATGAATGATACAACAGGAAAATCAAATACAAAGCTTAATTCGTTAATTCTATACTTGTGAATTCCTACACTCCTATGTGACATCCGAATCCAAACATATATACGAGGCTGAAAGGTTATACCGCCTAACACGAACAATAAGGAGAAAATAATTGCAGCCAAAACAATAAGAAAATTAAATGAATGAACTACCAATACAGATCTGAATCTGTCTAACAAATATATGCATTTTAGCGCATGGATGTGGATGGGTTTCGCGACACTTTAGGTACATGTTGGGGAGACGAGAGCGATGCTCTATTGTTTTAAACAAAGCTTGTGATCTGTTGTTCGACCAATCATATTGAACAATTCTTACATCGTAAACGCACGCGCAGAACGATTTTTGTTTCTTCACGCACGATGTTGCTTCATAAACTAAACATAAACATAACATAAACATAAAGTTTATGTTGCAAACATAAACTAGATTTTGCACTGCTGGTTTCCGGCCATTCCGTTTGACCTTTTTAAAAGCCATCGTAAGTAGCATTGCGTCACCTACCAAAAAAGCCGCTTGTGCGCATGCGTTTACGATGTAAAACGTTGAGCACAAACCGCTTTTGAACAAATCTATCTCATCTCCCCAACAAGTACTGCTGTCCACTTTAAGGTAGCGCAAGCAATACGAACTTACAATATCGAGCAAAAATTACAATATCGAGCTGCGAGAATTGTTACGGACAGTCCTTATGGTGTTCACTTAAGCCCACTAATAAAAGAGCTCGGTTGGCTTACTATTAAGCAACTGATTGATACAGAAACTGTAAAAATCATCTATAAGGCTCTGCATAATGAAGCGCCTAAACATCTAAAAGAATTATTTCATAGGATGTCTGATATACAAAATAGGGAGCTATGTAATTCCAAAACAGGTCTTTATATTCCCCTTTTATGGACATCCTCGGGACAAAAAAGTTTTCCTACAGGGGTGTATGCTTTTGGAACAACCTTAAAAAATTAAACAAAAACAAGTAAATCGTTCTCCACCTTTAGCTTGAAAGCATGAGAAAAATTATAATAGCCACTTTGATTTTCCGTTTTTTACAATGTGCCTTGTTAAATTTATTGTCTTTTTTTCATTTTTGATGTACTTAGCTTTTTTGGTGTAATTAGTGTAAAAACAGAGCAGGTTTGTAAATCGATTTTTTTGTGACTTTTACTCTGAGTAAATACTTCTTAAATGAAATGAAAGGAAGTACTGGATTTCTGAACAACTTAGAGCTAGTTTATGCGATGAACCATAGGTGACCCGAACCAATTATAGTATTGGTTCAACAATGGCGCGACCGAAGGGGATGAGCCAGTGTTGAACCAATGAACAGCGTGACTGTGGCTCGAGCCGATGTTTTTCTGTGGTTTCATACGCTGAACCGAAGATGAACTTAACTACTCAAATTGCTAAATGCATAGGTTCAGCTCATCTACGGCTCATCGTATGAACCAGCTCTAAGTTCATAAGTGTGTATTTATCAAAAATTTTATTTTTCTGTGTACAACATATTTAACGTCTGCTATTTGCTAAGATTTATCAGCATTTCAGGAGTACACACTTTTCTGCAAGAAAAATTTATAAGAATATTAAGGCTCAGAGTCGTTGAAATTTGAAAATAATTTAAGAATAGTGCAAGACTCAAACTTCATCAAGACTCGAAGCTACTAACGATACGACATTCATCCTTCTGTTCCACTTTTACATTGCTTTACAATGAAGTAAGGTATTAGCAAACAATTGAACCTATTCCTTTGATCTTCATGTAAAGCTACAACTTTTGTACTTAGGAATAATGTAAGAATAGTGTAAGGTTCAAAAGCAAAAACATTTAAGGATCTCGAAGCTCTGCAAAAAACTTTGTATTCTTATAGGAAATAACGTGTGCTGTAAACATTCGCTTGCATTGATCTGTGTTGTGTATCCTTAGAGTAGTTTTGTTAGCATACACGTTTTTTTTATAAGAAAACCATAATTTTGCATGAGCCTCGATTTTCTTAAATTTTCCCGAAATTGAGCCTGAGATTTTCTTAAATTTTTCTTAACTTTTTCTGAAAAAAACTGGCCAAAATGGGTTAAACATTCGCTAATAACATTGCACACTTGAATTTGAATTCCATCTTTAATATTTTCAATGCAATAATGACGAAATATCGATTTTTAGCCAATAAAAAACTTAATTTCGGAAATTGAGCCTCGTGATTTTCTTAAGATTTTGACGATTTGAGCCTCATTTTCTTATAAACTTTTTTCTTATTAAAAAAACGTGTAAATAATGGTTCAAAACCATTATAATGCTCTAGTCAGTTCAACCTGCCGAGAAGTCAGAGAGGGCAGAGAGACGAAACAACAGGGATCAGTGACATTTGAACGTCAATAATGAATTTGTCGGGAGTTCACATGCCTCATACAGGCTTCTGTTAAGAGACCACTGAAAAAACGATACTGAATTACGTAATAGCATTAGAGCGAGGCCAGATAAACAAATAGAAAAGAGTATGACGGCCGAGAAGACTTTATAAATAGTTGAATGCTTCTTTGTCCCCAGCGTTTGATTGGTTATAAAACAGACTAGCATCGACTTTTTGAATATAAACTTGCCCACCAAAATTCCCTTCGTAAATTGTTTTATTGTTTCATTCTTTTTTTTAAGTTTAGCAATGCTTTTAGTGATGGGGCAGAATTTGCCAGAGTTTATTTCAAATGAATCTGACCTTTTCAATTCCACTTGTCATTTTGCTAACAAGGGATAATCAATTGCGGATTTCTTTCGTAAACCAAAAAGGCATTTACGAGTCATGGCCTGTCTCACAAGGATAACTACCATGCCTCATTCAATTTGTTGGCTGGTACACTTATTTTGAGAGGGTAAGTGCTGAGCTTGTGAATAGAGCACATTAAGTGAAATTAGGGGGTGCAAAGAGAGAGTTATCTTTCGAGATTTTCAATTGGCCTGCTGAGGTGAAAGTGATAGTTAGGAACGTTCTAGTAGTAAACTATCGGGGGGTATCATTTTTTCAGACGGACAAGCAGGTGTTTTCCACAGTGTTTTCCCGGCAAAAAGTATTTTTTCAGAATATTTCTGTTTTGCAGTTAGCTTTGTCTTCAAATAGAAATGAAAAGAAGATGAAGATTTCTAGACAACAATTTTTCTCTTTTATTTTTTTTGGAGACAATTTTTATGACTTTTTCTTTTTGCAAACAATTTTTTAAAATGATTTTTGAAACCCCCCACCCCCGGTAATTTGCTTATGGCTCTTTCTTTTTAGTTTCAGACTCTAACAGCCTCACTGAACTGAAACTTTTGCTTTTATTTGTATTTCATATTTGCTTTTATTTCATAGTTATTTGTGTGTTCAAAGGCTGTGATTTTTTGCCTTTTTCGGTGTTTTAACTCTTCGGCAAGATCACTGCCATTGCTCTTTAGGCTTGCTTTTGTAGAGAAGAACTACGTCACTAACGATTCGCCGATTTACGCATAGTGGCAATCTCTTTATCATCATGAAGTTTTAAAATTGTGTGCTGCGTCAGATTGTTCATATCGGGTGTGGAACTAAATCAAAATGAGGCAAGGATATATGGAATGGCAGAATAAATGCAATTGTTGATGTTTTCTGCAATCTTGAAGACAGTGTGTCAGGTTAATGTATTATTGACTACACAGATCCCGATTGGCAAAGACTACTAGGATTCCTTACTGCAAAAAGTTCAAGGATGAAATGCTGGCTGGGTAGAGAAGGACTTTTGCGTCACCACCATCACCACCATCATCATCATCATCATCATCATCATCATCATCATCATCATCATCATCATCATCATCATCATCATCATCATCATCATCATCATCATCATCATCATCATCATCATCATCAGAATCAAAATCAGCATCACAATCACCAGAATCACGATATGTTGTCATTGATAGTGCTGAGGTAGCTGTCATCAATCCGGATCGTGTGCAAATCACAGGCACCCATAATGACATAGGCTTGAGTGTTGAAGATATGGAGAAAGCAGCCGCTTCATTGACTGATCTACTAGAAGGTATGGGGTACAATAATACCGAAGTGAAGGAAGATGATAAAAGGAAGAGTTCTTTTGGGAAAGGCAGCACAAGCGTTCTTTCCTGCACACCAGGAAAGGATGGAGACACTAAAGTATTTATCTTGAAAGCAAAATATGCTATAAGTGGAGTTGGACATGTAATCAACATTAGTCCTTAATGCTTGGAAATTTATGGTACAAATATAGCGCTAGAGAGGAAAAAATACTTGGAAATGGTGCCAGACAGTCCAAAGTTGTTTCCTAGCAGGATAAGGCGAAATGGCTCCTTCAACAGCAAAAGGTACCAAATAATTAAGTCTACAATGCGGTATCTTCAGGATAATTGTTTGCTAGACAGGTTTCACTCAAAAGGGAATTTGATTTGCAAGCTGTTACGCAAACTAACCGCGGGATTTTGCACTCTCAGATGCCAAATAAACTTCCCCCCCACTTATTAATTTTTCGATGTTTTCCAACCCCCCAGACTTTATTAGGACCCCCCGTTAATTACGTTTAAGGAAATTGAGATTTTTACGAACCCCTCATTGCTTTTTCCTTTCTTTGTTATTATAAAAGGGGATACTCAGCAGCTGTGTGTTAAGGCTAGCCAAAAACTACACGCACTTGCAAGAGTATCCCCTTTTATGGACTCAAAAAAGCTTGTAGCAACAATGAATACATTCATAATGTCACAATTTAGCTACTGCCCTCTTATATGGCTGTTCCATAGTCACAAAACTGATCACAAGATTAACAGAATTCATGAAAGAGCTCTTAGACTTGCATAAAAAGATAATGTCTCAACCTTTGAACAACTACTGGCGAAAAACAACTCTGTAACCACCCACGAGAGGATTCTGCAGCTACTTATGACCGAGACCTTCAAGACAAAATCAAAGTTAAACCCTGATTTTATGACTGATATTTTCAAGGAGAGGAGCGTACCATATGACCTTCGGAAAGGCTCTGATACACTTTTGTCTGTGGTCAGAACAACTACGTATGGCATTGAGAGGGTCAGTTACATTGGAAATAAACTCTGGCAAATTCTGCCATCATCATTAAAAAGCATTCCTTATCTACAACACTTTAAGAAACGTATAAGATCCTGGAGATCAAAGTTGTGTGGCTGCTGAATCTGTAAAATTTTTATTGATAATTAGGGTTTTGTTTAATTATGTAAATAATTGGCATTAATTAGTTTTCATTTTAACTATGTACGTGTTAGATGTTAGCCAACTTCAAATAAAGTATTAATATTATTATATTATTACTATACAAAGCAAAATAGAGTGTTTCTGTATATATTTTAGCTCTATGCTTTATGACAACTCGTTTTTATTCTTTCCATCATTTAAAGCCATCTCTTAAAGTCCGACCCCCCCCCGTTTATTTTAACTCTCCCGTATATCAAATTTCAAAATTTTTTCTGACCCCCTGTTTATAAGGACGCCCTCTTTATTTGGCACTTGAGAGTATATGTTCCAACAAATCTCTCCCCTGCTGATGCAGAAACTAGCGTTGCACATATTGAATAAAGATGCAAGATAGCAAGCGAGATCTATCGGACATACACCTCTCATTCAGAAGGGAGAATCTCGTATTGAAATTTATCAAAAGGTTGTGTCATTGACTCAGAAGTACTAATCTCAAAAAAAGAATGGATCGTGCAACTTGCATTCAATACCTAAGCATAAATCAGACCAAATTTTGGCACTTTACAACCACTGATCTTAAAAAACGGATTTTTTGAGATATTTTTTGAGGAAACTTTTTGAGATCAGTCCTCAGAAGAAGGTGTTTAGAGGAATTCTCCGTTGAAAGCATTGATGAACTATTGGAAATGATGACTAGAATAACTGCATAACTGCCTATGGCCACTCAAGTTGGTGGCCTTGAAACATTGATCTCTAGAGGTAGATACAGGTTGCTTGCACTTGGTTCGGCCTTGTGCGTTGATACAATGTGTTAATAAAATCGTATTAGCATTTGATCTTACTTCTCAATAAGAAAGAGAGGACTAGATTTCAAGTTCTCGGTTTTGAGCGTACAGTTAATTTAACTGAGTATAGAATTCTACTTGTATTTTGAAGGACACTTTGACTATGAATTGCTCGAAAGATAACGTAAATTCCTGTTTTATTTGATTTATATATTTTCCTATCATTTTTTGATAGCTTTTCCTCTAGATTGAGTTCATTTAATGCCAATACCCAGTGTGTCCATGCGTTTTAGTGTTTTTCTTTTTTATAGAATTTCCATTCTATAGACTTTTTGCTTGAAGAGCTAATTTATATTTCCCCTCACTGGTGATCGCTATCCCACCAGCCCTACTAGATGTCTTAGCAATAGGATTGGCAGGAAAGATAAGAGAATTGTATCTCTCCAGCAATGCAATCAATAACTCTATTGCACAGCTACATGCAGACGGTTATAAGACTTCTTGTCTGTTTATATTTCATGATTTAGAATCTGGGTGCTCTTTCTAGCTTAGCATGCAATCTAACTATTAGACTAACCAGTCACATAAGCAAGTAGTATTTTTGTAGATTTTTAGAATCGGCTGTTAAATTGCCCACATTATATATATA
>WIPJ01000946.1:60972-74247 GCA_018155075.1 Cassiopea andromeda
TATATATATATATTGTTTTATATCTTGCAAGAAATTTGTAATAGATCAGTTAGAGTTTAATCACCTTCTAGGTCTGCTTCAGTAGAGAAAAGCGTGTACAGTTACTTGGAGGCTTGGTGATTGTTGCATGTCGGCGATCTCCTTTATTATCATGAAATTTTAAAAACTATTGCAGCCTCATGTAAAGGTAAATCAAAGTGAAGCAAGGATGGATTAACTAGCAGACTAGAATTAAACAACGATGTTTTCCGAGACTCTTGAAGACTTAACGGCGCGTTGCTTCTTTACAGACTGCACGGATCTTGATTAGCAAAGGCTATGGGAATCCCTTACTGCAGAAGATTGAAACATCAAATGCTGGCTATTTAGAACATGACTTTTGTGTCATCGTCAGTATCTTCATCATCATCCTCATCATTATCATCATCATCATTATCATCATCATCATTATCATCAATATCATCATCATCATCATCATCATCAGCATCAGCAACACGTCGTGTCGTCATTGATAGTGCTGAAACAATTAACATCACTCCAACTAGTGTGCTCATCACAGGCGCCAAAAACGACATAGGACTGAGCGGTGACGATATAGAGAATGCAGCAGCGTCACTGAAAGATCTTCGATTCGAAGATACAGAGAACAATAGTACCGAAATTGAGGAAGAAGACGATAAAAGAATGATTTATAGTACGGGTAGAGATATCAGCGTTTCTTCCCACATACCAGGGGAGAATGGTGGTATAGATCTATTTGTTCGGGAAGCAAAACATGTCATATCTGGCACTGGAAATCAAGTCAACATTTACGGTCAATGTTTGGGGGAAAATGGCACAAATATAAAGGTTGAAAACGAAAAGTTTTTGGAAACGTTAGTGCCAGATAATCCAAATTTATTTCCAAATAGGCTGCGACGAACTGGGGCTTTCAACGGCAAAAGATGTAAAATGATAACAGCTACAATGCGACATTTTCAGGACAATGGCCTCAAGGATAAATTGGAGGATTACAGTAAGAAGCTGCTAGGCAAACTTCAAATTAAAAGGGAATTCGATCTACAAGTTGTTACTAAAATTCACCGTGGGGTTTTGTATATTTACCAGAAAAACCTTGCTACAGCTGAGGTAGAAATCAATGAAGCCATGACACTGGCAGAGAAAGCCGAAAATAGGCAATGGCTGATCGCACGATGTCATATTTACCTTGCCCACATTTATCTGTATCTTGAAGATTACGAAACGGCGCTAGAATATCTGGAGATGGCAAGATCGTTTTTAGTGCTGTGCATTTCAAGTGAAGATTCTGCAATGTTGCTGTACCTCCGTGGGTACATTTACATGAATTTGGCAGGAAAAGCTGCGGAACCTTGTGAATCATATGAACGCCTGGCAATTGAATGCTTTGATGATGAAATCAGGCATGCCTCGCTGGATGGAAACGAGGATGCATTCCGGAAGAAACTGCAATTCGCCACATTAAAGAAAATTAATATCCTGCTGCGGACATACTCGCCTTCGATGTTCAACCTAGAAGCGTTGGAGGAGAATATGGGCGAAGCAAAAAGGCTGATAGATTACTTTGAGCGGAATCTATGGACTGATGCTTCACTGCCTGCAAAGCTTCATTATGATATATTCAGAGCAGATTATTGTTTTCGATCCGGTGTGCCAGAACGTGCACTGGACATTTTAATTAGAGATGCAAAACAGCAAGCAAAGTCCATTGGACATGCGCCTCTCATTCAGATGGTTGAATCTCGCATTGAAGTTTATCAAAGAGTTGTATCAATGACTGAGAAGAAGATGGCGTCTCTAGAGGAATACTCTGATGAAAGCATTGATGAACTGTTGGAAATGACTGACTAGAAGGACTTCATCACTGTCTACGGCCACTCAAGTTGGTGGCCTTGCAACAGTTGCCTCTAGAACTTACTTCTCAATAGAAGGCAGAGAAGTAGATTTCAAATTCTGTCTTTTGAGCGTAGAGTTGATTTGATTGACTGAGCATGGAAGTTAGTTTGTCTTTTGAAGAACACATTGACTATGAATTGTTCTCAAGATAAATGTAACTTAGCGTTTGTTTCTTTGCGTATTTTCTTAAGATTCTCTTAAGATTTTGGCAATGTGAGTCTCATTTTCTTATAAACTTTTTCTCATAAAAAACGTGTAGATGAGATATGGCTGCATTGCACACGCGGATGTAGAAAAAGTCATTCGGGAAGTAACTTAAAATATGCAGCTCCCTAGCAACGAACTTGCTATAAAGAGGAAACAGGGGGAATTGAAGGGAGATGTGTCCTCAGAACATTTTTAGACCATACCCTATACTTTGGCTTAGATTGCATCAAACTTGCTATGAACGACAAGGAACTATGATAGTTTATGTTGCTTTCCATAAGACAGAGTACTTTGAGGAAATTATCTCGATCAGATATGATTCAATATGTAACTCTCTTTTAGCGGAAGAGCACGATCCTCAAAATTGATGGAAAGTAACTTAAAAACAGTTCAGTCCAAAAACTTTAGAAAAACTAAGGACAGCCAACCCGAACTTGAAATTTACTAGCCTAAAGATTGTTTAATAAAAGAGTGTAGATACAAGATACGAATCCCAATTATGTAGTACAAGATACAAATAGACACTTAATTCAACATTGCTTTTAGGGGGGAGGGGATTTCAGTCGTTCGACGTGGATAAGAACATTATTTTTATCAGAAATTGTGCATTTATTAATTAGTGTTCCAATAACTTTTGGCAGAAATTGTAGATGTAAAATTTCAAAAGATTTCTTGTACGTGGATATTTCAGCTCTTTGGTGCTTACTATACTTTAACTGTTACTTAACTGTTAAACTGACTTGTTATATAGGAATGCAAAATTTGTAGATGTTTAGAATTGGGCCTTCAAGTGTCAAAGTATTATTTATTTGCCAGTAATGTATGAATGTCATTAAACCTCACTATTCGTCGAGAGAAATTTGTTTCTCTTGTGTGATACTATCATTTTATTGTCTGATAATACCAGCTTTCCACTTTTAAGATTTTACTATTAATATGGAATTTCATATGCAAAATCCACTGCCTGCACATATCTACAATTACAGCTTAAGCCTTAATAGATAATAGCTGTCTTAGCTTCGTTCGTTGCTTCTAGATACGATGAAATATCGGCTACATCGTCTAAACAGTTGAGACCTTTCCACATTCCCAAATTTTACACTGCAATTAATTTGGCTTCTATTGGACTGATTGATTTTGATTGGACTGATTAATTTTGATTTGACTGAATGATTTTGATTTGACTGATTAAGTTTGATTTGACTGGTTGATTTTGATTCGACTGATTGACTTCGTTTTGCTTTCTTGATTTAGTGTTGGCTGACTATCTAATTTGATTTTCACGGTCTTCTTATGCTACCTGGAGATAACACCTTGTATTTCAGATTCGCTTGTAGGGATTAGAAAACCTTTCAATAGCTAATACGCGGGGGACATTATTCAGTAGAAGGGATTGAAAAGTGTCAAGGTGCAAAGTAAATATTCGATAGAAAGAGGATGACGAGTTAGTTTACAAGATGCTTCTTCTCTTTAAGGCAAACGGGTCCTTCACCAATTCTGTAGACGTGCTTCAGTAGTAGTCGTAGCAGAGAGAAGGCAGCTTGTTTGAACGTATTATTCCCAATCGAAATCAACTCACTTACAAGTTGCGATTCTACGATTTCCACATTACACACAATAGACATAACAGATGATTAAAGGCGAGTCTGAGCGAATAATATCTTATATGGATAGCAGTCCTATTGCAAGTTATGACGGGGGGTAGGGGGGTTTTAGCAAGGTTCTAGGAAGAAGTATCTTCTCAAAGACAGCAGAAATAAGTAACGCGTGTTGCAGGCACATACCTGCAGGGAGCACTGGGGCAATGCTCCCAAATGAAAAATTTTACAAGGCTTTGCCCCCCAACAGAATCATTAACTTGGAGATTTATAGTAAAATAAGGCTTTTGCGTCTCCAAAGTGCTTGTACAGGGGCAGGTTTTGGCCCCTATGACACGTCCTCCAGTTACGTGGTTGACGTATTGCTCAAATCACAGTTCAAATGTTCTCGCTCAATATCAAATTCTCATCAATGATTCTCAGTTACCTACTTCCATGCAGTTTTCGCTACCTGCATTGAATTGCTGATAAATGCGGTTCTTGTACCTGCACTTAATTGTTTCGGGCTAGTCCTGCAAGACCATTCAAGGTGTGGTCGTAGAATGTTCACTATCCCAATCATGGCAATATACTCTGTTTTCTGAAAGAATACAAACTGCTTTAACAGCAATGGTTGTTAGTGAACCTCATTTTGTGCAATAGCAGAAAAACTAGGGCTCATTTAACATGGTCCTAATTCTAACATTTTTTATCTCATTGCGATCTTAAATTATTTATATATCTTCTGTTTGCGCGTTGCTGTATTTAAAGTTGCCATGGTAGAAATTAAAGTCTTATTCACATTTATGAATGAATATCAATTCCCAATTGTAATGCAAATTAGCTCAACAAATACCCCATGTATGCATTACGAAATTTCGTTGGGAAAAGTGTTTTGGCATCTTGGGAGCAGATACCGGATTCGTAAGAAAAAAAGGAAGGAAATAGGAAGAAGGAAGAAGAGCGCACAAGAAAGATGACTTTGTTAAACTGGTTGAAGAAAAAAAAGAACCAAGATCCAGATAAACCAAACAAGCCAAGTGGTAAGTTTGTAATCTACTGCAAATTGAGTTGCATTCAAGGAAGATTTCTGCTATAATTTGAGCAAATTCAATCGACTAAAGATATATATAGAATTTTTTTGTGTTTGAAAGATCGTAGGAGTGAGTTTGCATCGTCTTGATTGCGCCTGATTTTATTAAAATCTCTTCTCTGCTCTACATGCATGGACGCTTTAGTGTGCGGACCCCCCCCCTCTCTCAACATGTTACAAACGGGTTTATTCTAAGCATTGACATTTGATGGCCCCAAGATGCAGTATAACTGAAATCATGAGCATCTTTCTTTAGGAGAATGAGTCTTGAAGATTATTCTGAGATTATACAATCAAGCTCACACCATCGTAATTTTTTTATTTCAATTACAAGTAACTACAATAGATAGCAAATAACATTCATATGCTGTGCTGTACCTGGCGTAGGAAGACACACGGTTATCAAGCCTCCATTATCAACAGTACTTACAATTTTCAGAAATATACGCTGATGTGTTAATAGGAATAACATTTCTAGAAATTAGGACCATTGTAGCAAAGCACGAACTCTCTAGCCCTCCCCATCACATTTATGACTGGCCCACCAATTCTATTTACCTGTTTGCATTTTCCAGCAAGCCCGTTTATGCAACAGAAGATGTCAGCTTCAGAATTTGAAGTTACAGCGTCATCAATGCTACCTGTACTGTTCTTCATTGCAATTGTTTTTATACCAATGGGTATTGTGTTTCTTACAGCTGACAGCAAGGTTGGTTTGCTTCATCATACTTAGCAACCACTTTTGTTTTGTATCTATTTAGCTTGTCGGCAATTTTGCGTGCTTTGTCACTATCATCATGATCATCATCATCACTACCATCACCACCACCATCATCATCATCATCATCATCATCATCATCATCATCATCATCATCATCATCATCATCATCATCATTATTATCAACATCACTATTAATGTTGTCATGATTATTATGATAGTATTAATCATCATTGTCCTTTTCAAGCATAAAATCATTTCGCTATTAGATTATTTTCAAACTAATTCCATATTTCCGGACTAGGTTCTTGAGAAAACAGTTGAATACACTGATTGCCAGCAATACGCTTGCGATAGCAATTATAACCCGTTGAGTGGATCAAAATCAAAGTGCTGCCACGTTTATTTTGAGCTTTCAGAAGAGTACATGGGGCAAGCTTATATGTACTACAAGCTGGAGAACTTTTTCCAGGTACTTTACTTTGATTCTACAATATAGCTGCAATTTTTTCTACAACATTTCTCTATAATAAGCTTTAGATAATGAAGTGAATAATAATAATAGTAAGCAATAAATAATTTATTTACAGTAAGAGTGAAAGTGTAGCTAGTAAAAGAGCTAATTAAATCCTACTTCACTTATTACACTGCAGTGCCTATATTATACTATACTGCATGAATATACTATACTATACTATACTATACTATACTATACTATACTATACTATACTATACTATACTATACTATACTATACTATGCTATACTATGCTATACAATACTATACTACGCTATACTATACTATATTATACTATACTATACTACGCTATAGTATACTATACTATAATATACTATATTATACTATACTATACTATACTATACTATACTATACTATAATATACTGCATGAAGCACTGCAATATATTAAAATAATGTACTCGATTGTTGACATCTCACTAATCAATCTCTGTATATACCTTTTCACTTTAAAATCTATATGTTATTTTTATATTATAGGCAAAAGTAGCGTATGAGCTCACTTTCAGTGTGCATTAGGGCTGTCCAACAAAGACCGACAGCCCTAGTATGCATACATTGATACTATGGCTTTAAGGACTCGTTTGAAAATGTTTACAAAACTGCCATTATTGTTGATCTGAGCACTTTGGTGTGTCTGTACACATGGGCGCATGAGGAGCTTAAATAAAGGAGGCTGTAGACTTTCTACCCAAAAAGCCAATAAAATTTGGGGAGCAGTCAAAAATGTTATATGATTCTTTCAGGAAAGTTGCCTAAATGAAAAGGATCTCTGTCCAACAATACACCCCTTTCACCCCTCACCAGCGCTTATGCAGGGCATTTTTTGACATACAAAACGGTGGGGAAATTCCCCACCAGCCCCTTTCATTACCCCCCAGTGGAACATACCTGCCCCACCATTTAAGTGCCATTTTGATTCAGCGACTTTTTTCTCTTTGTCGTATCTGAAACATTTGTATACTGATATGAATTCTTCGCTCTACAATCGATACCAATATATTAAGAGTAACTTTGAAAGCCTGTTAATCTATAGATTCGGCATTTATCTAAAGTCCCCTTTTCTCAAATGCCTCACCAGTGTAAAATCCTTAAAAAATGCCCTGGCTTATGCCTGGTAAACTATCTATATAATGGCTGTTCTACGGTAGACAGAACATTGTCCAAGAGAGTTGCTAATGTAAATATTGTTATGTTTTTCTTTATATAGAATCACTTGTACTACATCAGATCAAAGGATGACCAACAGCTGAATGGCGACATTAGCAGCACTTTGTCTGCCAATTGCAAGGACCCTTACAAGACTAGAACCATACAGCAGGGAAATACCAGTCAGACTTTTAACATAGCACCTTGTGGTGCAATTCCAAACAGCCTTTTTAACGGTAGGCACTTATTGATAAAATTCGATTGATACTTCCATTTTTCCTTTAGACTGTCACAGGATAGTATTAGTCGAATAGCTTCTTGTACTATGGGTGACTGCAGGGCTCTATGGCCAAGCCTTTCCTCAAATGGAAGATATAAGAGAGGCCATTTCTTCAATCAGGGGTAATAACAAAGTCTGATCTCCCAGATTCACAGCTTTGCGGGGCTTCTTTCTCTTCCAACCAATAAAAAGAAGCTCACAGCTGAGTCTGAAAGCGAAAATGAAAAAACTGGAAATATATTTGAATGGGGAAGAAGTAAGACATGGCAAATTTCATGACATAATTACTTTTATATGCATTTGCATGCATTGGTTTGTGGACGGAGAAGGCCTCGCAGCGTTCTGATACTGATAGGTGGGGCTTCGTTCTCGCCACAATCAAACTTTGTTCTCTTGTAATGTTTATGTTCATTTCCCTTCAATTTTCTCATCGACATCTGTTTGAAAATTCAATTCATCACTTTTAAGGTACTCAAATCGTACTTTCTTCGCCCGCAGATACTTTCAAACTCGTTTATGTCCAAGTTGGCACAGATATTGGCGTTTCTCTGTCCCACAAAGATACAACATGGCCTGAAGAAAAGAACGATAAGTTTCGAAATCCATCCCTAAAAAATGTTGAAAATAACACTCTGCAAGGGGCCTACAAACATTTTGCAAGTCCACCAAACTGGCAAAAACCTATTTATGAGCTAAGTCCTTATGAGTCTGACAACAACGGAAACTTAAACAGTGACCTAATTGTGTGGCTCAGAACTTCCACCTTCCCAACGTTCCGCAAACTCTACAGAAGAATTGTTCACACTGGCTCCCACTTTGCGAAAGGTTTACCAAAAGGAAGATATCGAATGGACTTAAAATACAGTATCCTTTCATTGATCCATTAACATAGTACGTATGATGAATTTCTAGAAGAGATTCGTCCCTCCCTTTTGTACCCAAACACACCATTGACTATAAATACCTTTTGACACAAAAATGAGCTTTCTACCAGCCCCCTTTCTTTTTGTGCGCATAAATTATGTGAGTAAAGGTAAAGGTAGTCCCGTATACTATCGTACGTAGGGGAGTGCCTGCTAGAGAGGAAACTTACCCTGTGCCTTTGGCTTGTGAGGTAGGGTAGCCAGTTCCCATTCTCGCCGCTTTTATCTCCCCAGTGTTGCCACCAGGTACCCATTCGCTGCTGACCGTAGTCCTTCCACACGGGAGGAATGCGCTCTAACCACTATGCTACTATGAAGACAGCTATGAAATATTTTTGAATGTTAGAAACGTATATTGTAATAATATTGTCGTGTTCCCTCTTCTATTCACCATGGAGTCATTCATCTAGTCGCTATTCAAGTTCTATCAATGACTTATAATGTTCGAGTTGGCTCTATATTTCTAAGATGTGACTTAATTAATAAAAAACATTTTCTAACTGTAACTTTTTGGTGCTGCTCAGCATGACCAGCAGGATCTATAGCTATGTGGCTGACCTAAGAACTCTCTTTTATACAGAACCAAACTTAATTTCATTGCCCATAATTTCCCTTAACAAAATGCTAAGATTTTCCAGTGAAAAACTTTAAAGGAAGGAAGTTTTTTGTCCTGACTACAGCCAGCTGGCTAGGGGGTAAGAATAATTTCCTTGGAGTCTGCTACATCACAACTGGATTGATATGTTTGATCTCTGGTTTCATTTCGATAGTCTTCCACATGAAATCAAGAACAAGGTATGCTACATACATCACTTTGATAATGATAAATCATCATTAATCATTAATCAATAATCAATTATGTTCAATGATCAATCACTACCACTCCCGGCACTCATTGCGAGACATGGTGCAATGTACTCTTCAATGCCAAATAAGCGGGAGGGACGCTTATTAATTGCTCGAAAATGTTTCCAACCCCAAGCTAATTAGAGTACCCCCTGCTATTACTTTTCAATCTGAGCAAAATTTCTTTTGTCCAGAAGATCTTCGTCTCAGCTTTGATGTTCGTTTCTGCAAAATGTCATTTATCCTCATGAGTCGGAAACAATCGCAACTAGCATTTTTCAAAGGGTATGAGCGTTTCATCGATTCTACCTACGCGATTGGGTAAAACATCCTAAACTACATCTAAGTATGCATCTTCAACTAGACTCAGATTTGTATAAAAATAGTTGAGGTATTTTTTGTTATTGTTGAGCATCCTTCGCTCAAGATAAGTAGAAAAATGATTCAGATTTGTATAATTTAGTCAATGCATGTCGGATGTAGAATCAGGTGTGTGCAGATATAAGTGACTGATTAATAAATATGCCCAACAATTCATAGCCTATCGTGAAGAATCTTTAAGCCATAATCTTCAGTTCGTCGTTAACAAGTAAGTAGAGGTAAAGGTAATTCCATATACTTTCGTACGTAGGGGAGTGCCTGTTAGAGAGGACACTTATCGTGGGCCATCTGCATATGGGGTAGGGTGGCCATTTCCTTTCCTCGCCGCCTTTGTTTCCCCAGTGTTGCCACCGGGTGTCCATTCACTGCTGGGTGAACAGTGAGCGGGTATTCAGCCAAGGCATCGGGTCGGGCTCTAGCCGTAGACCTTCGCACGGGAGGCATACGCTCTGACCACTATGAAGCTCTACCTATTCACACCCTTTCCAAGCTACACTACCTACTCCACGAACTCTATCTCACAAATCATCTTTCATTCCTAGAATTTCTCAACTGTGGAGCTCTTTGCCACCCACTACTTTCCCTGAATCCTACAATTTGTCATCTTTTAAATCTAACATCAGCAAACTTGATCTTACCTCCCTCTCTAATTAAACTTCCCCACTCTCTCAGTTTTTCCTTTGTCGGGGCATTGTTATAGGCCCTACGACCTTTCGCGGCATTACTTACTAAAAAAAAATGCCACCTCGCCCATGTCTTTAGCAGGAGGAGGATCAATAACATTATCCAGAGGAAAATCCTTTTTTAATGTCCTGTTCGTCTTGTTTGATCACATTTTGCAAAGCTGAACATGTTTTCTTATCACGTATATATGGGTACAGGTCCACTCTTCAAATTAAGAACAGCAAAACATTGCGTAACTTAACTTTTTGCTGATGTGGCTGAATAAGTGATTGAATTGGACATAGTAACAAAATGTAAAACAGAAGCGAGTGAATGGTAACAGGGCTAGTTGACTGTTCAAGTAATTGCCCAGAAAGATATCAATTATTCTATAAGAATTTAAATTTTTAGTTTCCTGTCATCGTTGTTTTGCATACATGGTAATTTTGATTTCCTCCTCCTCAGAACTGCCAAAGTATCCGAGGGTTCTATTGGAAGTGAACCGAAAAGTTAACCACCCTCAGTCATGGAAAGAGAAGAAGAAATGAATTTCGCTTTATATAGATATCGTAGATCGTGACTTGACTTGTTTATTGTTTTATTAATTCAAGTCGTATCTGTGCATTTGCCAAGTTCATTTCGGACGCAAGACAAATACTTGAGCTTAGCCAATACCAGCGAGTAGTTAATAGTAGACCATCATGATAACAATCATCATCATTATCATCATCATCATCATCATCATCATCATCATCATCATCATCATTATAATCATCATCATCATCATCACCACCACCACCATCATCATCATCATCATCATCATCATCATCATCATCATCATCATCATCACCCATCCATCCATTAATCCATTTCCCGATTCACCCCCGAAAGGACCTAGGACTGACCCTGCGGTCAGTTTTCTGTCATTTGTTTAAAAGAGGCAATCTAGTCGGCTACACTCAATCCACTCTGTTACCCCTAACAGCTAATAGGCAGATCTGTAGCCTGAGGGACTGAACTTGCTTTTCATTGAAGGGGCCTGGTTGGACAGTTTCCTGGTTGGACAGTCTGCCACAGGTCATCAACATCTGTTCCAATTCTGAGTCTCTGCGAAATGAATTACTATCAACTTATTGAGAACATGAAATATTATGATCCATCAACTTGCTGATATGAATAGCGACCACAAGGAGATCTCCAGCCACAGGACTAGTAATCACAAGCAGTATACTAGTACTCAAAACATCCATCACTATCATCATCATTATCATTACCAAACATTTAGTAGAACTTAGCACATGGATGTAGGAGCCAGAGGGTACAGGGCGCAGGTGTCTCTCCGCATATTTTCTAATTTTCATGTGAAATATCCATTTTCAGCTTGCATAGCTGCCCTTTTTCTTGTGAGGGTGCCTCTAAATACATTGTAGCGGCATTCGATGATTGATAATGAGGGTACACGATACTGAGGCTATTAGCAGTCCTTTTACAACATGTGCCGCTCACTTCCCACTTTCAATGATTCCTACGTCCCTGACTTATTTAGCATTAAGCACGTGTATCAATTTTCTGTACAGTAGTATATCTTGCTTTTTATCTTATTTACATTCTCATTAGCTTCTGCACAGTTAAGTTGTTTTTATATCCTTAATTTACTATTGATACTTAATCTTGACAGATGTAAGTGTATTTCATGCATCTACTTGACTCACCTTTTCTAAATGATCCAACAATATCCTATCCTTCCCTTTTTAGTTTAAAGCCATGAATACCATGATGTTTTTTGCTGCTAGTACAGCAGACGCGCCAAACTCTTCGAAATTCATTTTCTTTCTAAAATATCAAGCAAATTACGAAGCACAATATATCAGAGAATTGCCATCGAAAAATCCATTTTCTTAGAAAAAATCTTCTAGAAAACATACATTTTTTGTAAGAAAACCGTCATTTTGCCTGAGCCTCAATGTTCTGAAAACTTTTCCGGAACTTGAGCCTGGGATTTTCTTAAATTTTTCTTAACTTTTACTGAAATATACTGGCTAAAATGGTTTACACTTTCGTTATTAATATTGTATTCTTAAGTTTGAATTCCCTCCTCAACATTTTGAATGCAATAACGACAAGATATCAATTTTTGTCTAATAAAAGCACTAAATTTTGGACATTGAGCCTCGTGATTTTCTTAAGATTTCGACCACTTGAGCCTCATTTTCTTATAAACTTTTCTCTTATATAAAAAGGTCATGTAGAACATATCTGTTGACAAATATTGAGTTTCGCATTTATCTCGAAAAGGATGGCGTGCAATTTTACTAAAACTGAATGTATACGTTAAGAAAAAAGTGTTTTACCTTCACATCGACTATTGCAGGTTTATCAAAATTTAGACGTAGGCATGCTCTTCACTTACTGTCTCAAAACAGGCACGCAGATGCAGGGGACACGGTGGAGCAGTGCCCCAAAGTGAACTTTCTTGCACGACAGATCTGTAGATAACATACTCAGAAAAGATCCCCCAAGGTGATGGTACGGGTACAAGTACAAGCAGGGTTTGCCCCTACAGAACAATACCTCCTGCAACTGGCTGTCTCAGAAGTTCTCATAAGTTCATGAAATGGCCTAGTATTTACAGTATCAACAAAGTCATATCTAAAGTCTTTCCTACTTCGTCTGGACATGCCAGTGGCATTGGACTGTTTTTAAAAATTGGTTAAGTGCCAATCTTGCCTACAGGGACGAAGCTGGACTTTAGGGGGGCTTGATCGTCTTTTTCATGTGAAAAGTCTCATAACACTATTGCGTGCTATAGGAAGCATTGCCCTTTGGGGGAGCACGCCCCTGCCCAGCTCCTACTTGTTCACTGATCTTGCCCTAACTTTGACAGTCCGTGTTGTTGCGAAGGAACATGAAACAGAAAGTGTTGTTGTTGATTTGGGCAGAAGGATTGAATCAATATGGCAGGATTTTGGTCAAGCCGTAAAAGCTCGTCA
>WIPJ01000946.1:81741-96396 GCA_018155075.1 Cassiopea andromeda
CATAGTTAACTAAGACTCATTTACCATAGTTGACTAACATTCATTTACCATAGTTAACTAAGACTCATTTACCATAGTTAACTAAGACTCATTTACCATAGTTGACTAACATTCATTTACCATAGTTAACTAAGACTCATTTACCATAGTTAACTAAGACTCATTTACCATAGTTAGCTAAGACTCATTTACCATAGTTAACTAAGACTCATTTACCATAGTTAACTAAGACTCACTTACCATAGTTAACTAAGACTCACTTACCAAAGTTAATTAAGACTCGTTTACCATACTTAACTAAGATTGCTTTAGTGCCAGACAAAGCCCTCCCAGAGGTGCCATTCAAGTCCTGAGTTATCCCCCAGCAAGTCACCTTATAGAACAACAGAAGTAGAATGAAAGTTTCATATATGAATATCCAAGTTTTCAAAATACATATTGTAGCAATCCTTATTCACCAGTCATTATCTATGCTTTTTTAGGTGCTTGAAAAGATAATTGATTACACAAATTGTAATGGTTGCCAGAAGATCATAAATGGAAAACAAAAGTTTAATCAGTCATGTAACTGCACTGTTCAATTCACGCTTGATAAAAAATTTGATGGAAAAGTGTATTTGTATTATGGATTATCAAACTTCTATCAGGTATTTTATTAAGAAACTGCTTTTCATGAAGTTAGTAATTGGTAGCCAAATTCTAGCACAATAGTATATAATATGTGTTAATTTCAATTTATTATAGAAAACTGCCATAATTATTGTGGTGAAAAGGCACTTCAAACATTTCAAAGCTTTGCAAACAGTTTTGTGTTAACTTTTTTCTATCAATACTGTAAGGGGATTAGATGACAAAGATTTATACATTCTACCATTCAGCCCAAAGTGGGAAAAGCACTAAATCATCATGACTCTCCATGCTTAGATAGAACTCAGAGTTATAGTTATAGACTAACATTTGAGAAAGAGAAGCCCAAACTAGCTTGGTGCCAAATATCATATAGATGAAAGTCCAGATTTGTTTGCTTTGCATATCTTCTAGTAAGTTAAAAGCTGAAAGCAGTTCAAATTTATTGAGACAGAAGTCCATGTAAATTGATAATGGAATTAATGAGAATAGTTAGTACAGTAGCCAAAAGACAAATGATTATTTTTCTTGTGTTTGTATATGTCTTCTGTTTGAAAAATCTGATGCTCAATTCTCTCCCATGTTCAGAGTCTGAATTCCACTATTCATTAAAAGCCATTTAAATGCAAGGTCTAATTTAAGGAAATTTTTTCCAAGACCACACTACACTATGATAAAGCTTGATTATACCTTACTAGGGTTACCCTTCAAACAATCCAAACTTGCAATACATGTTTTACTGTTCTCAAAATTTACATAAAGCATATTCAGGCCAAGACAAAGAAAGACATCTGCAAAGTAAGAAGCACGTGGAAGGGAGAAAGGTGACCACATTTTAAGTTTCCAAGACAACACTCAAAGTTTCCAAAACTACAAATTGTGGCCAAGACCACTCCAAAATAACCTCTGTTTAAATTTATTTCAATGAACAGTGTTAATCAGACTCTAAGCATGGGAAAGAATTTAGCATCTTCTGTGATATGACAGATTAATCAAGCTTTGGAATGTCACAGTAAAACAAAGGTTATAATGACATGTTCAATTCATTTTCATCATTTGGAGTACCATAATAGGTTCCTTCAATTAATTTGATCATGGGGTGTGAGTCTATATTTTCATCTGTCTCTTGTTGCTTTCTGTTTAGCTGTCCAGTGATCTGCTGAACTTATTGACCCATTTCTTATCATTGTCCACCACATTACTCTGTCAGATGAACATCTTGCTATGAATTTGTATCAATGTTAATCTTTTTCATGTCACTCTTTATTTGGTCTGTGTATCATAACTTCAGACATCCAACTTTTCTCTTTCCCATCTCAGATTCTCTGTATAGTTGTTGTTCAGATATATGCTGATCATTCTTTTTTCCAATGTGACTTGGCCATTTTACCCTCTTCATTCCTATGATGGTATCTATGCATTTCTTACCTGACTTTTCAAGAACCTCCAAATTTTTAACTTTATCTTGCTATTTAATTCCAAGAACTTTTCCACATAAGCATGCATGAAAGCTTTCGGCTGTATATGTTGCCCATGTTTTAGCACCATTCATGAAAGTTGACAGAATAAAAGCACAACTTTGTTCTGCAGCTTCCCATATGTTGCAGCTGCTTTACTGATTCTGTTTGATATTCCTTTGTTGAGATCTAGACCTTTATACCATATCCTTGCAATATTGAAATACAGTGATGTTCCAAGACACCTTCTGTTCATGGGTGGGGCATTTTGACCAATTGACCAACTATTGTTACTAAAAGAAGAAAGGTCACAGAAAATACTGTGGGCAACTCTCTTGCAGCATGGCTGCCTTTTGACCAACTTTCTTGCAAAATTTGAAGATATTGGGGGGGGGGGTGCGACACCCACACCCCTCATTGGGACATCCCTGTTGAAATATACTATATATCAACAACTATATATCATCAAAATTGTTTTAATGCAATCTCTATTTTCAATCAGAATCATAGACGATATGTCCGCTCACTTGATCCATCACAGCTACATGGCAACCTAAAGTCGGCTGTTAGTAGCAACTGTCAACCGTTTGACAAAGTCATCGATAACCAGAAGGTGCAAAAGACTGTCGCTCCTTGTGGAGCAATTGCTAATAGCTTGTTTAATGGTACGCCATTTTTAAGTTTTCCATTAGCATTAAAAATCTATTTTAGGGACACTTGTATTTTATGAGCACAGTTTTTGTAACCGCTTTGAAACCAACTCTAGTTTATTTACCACGCCATGGCTTGGAACTGCACGCTTCTTTTTGTAAAGAACTACTTTATAAGGAACTACATTTAGATGGCTGAAATATTTGAGGAACGTAAACTACTAACGGAAAAGATCTAAGGAATTTTCAAGTGCAAGTAGTCAAGACTTAGGAAGCCAGTTCCATTCATTTGCAGCCAAATATCACATAGATATATTTATAAAAATGTCTTTCCTGCCCTATTTTGGCTTTGAGTTCTAGCTAAAATTGAAAGGTAGAATTCAGAATTGTGATGTTTCCGTGTCTGTACCACTTCTATGCCACTATGTGTGCAGTGTAATAAGTTAAGGAGCCATTAAGGTACTTTTAGTTATAGAATTTTATAAAAAGAGATTCAAAAAATGACTTTTCGAAAAATGACTTTTCGATCTAAACCTTGAGCTACGTTTCTTATAAAAAAAGCGTGTATTGCATATTTTTTCATTTCATTTTGTTTCTTCCCAAAAATAATTTTGCAAAATTCTCATCGACAGCAAACTTGGATTTTCTAATTGCTACCTTTTTTGCAGATACTTTTAAACTTTACCGCAAGATAAACTCAACTGCAAGAACAGAAATAACCTTGTCTGGTAAAAATATTGCATGGAAGAGTGACGTCAATGACAAGTTTAAAAATCCGTCAGGAAACATCACTGCAGCATTCGGGCCCTATGCAAAGCCACCATTTTGGCGTAAGAGCATACTTCAGATGAAGGATCACTTTAAGAACGAGGCGTTCATTGTATGGATGAGGGTTGCTGCCTTTCCTACTTTCAGAAAGTTGCACAAGATATCAGATTCACTTGCAGCTGGAAGCTATGAGATTGACATAGGATACAGTATCTTTTCATGTCTTAGAGCAATGGTGCACAGCACATTGTAATATTTATTTGTGTTACAGCTAATTCGATGAACGATATATCATTGCTAGAGATTTGACTTTTAGGCAAGAAAAAGTTTACATTGACATGCTATTAGTGACATGAAAAGTCTACATAGGTTGCAACACACTTACTTCTTATTGTAAGGAGAAGTTTATATTTCAAACCAGTTTATTAAAAATCGACATTTAAGTATACTGTGCAACGTACTAGATCAGTGTCTCCATTGGAATACATTATAACCAGATTATACTGCCTATGCAGCAAGATATGGCCCTGTTTCAAAACTACTTTCTCTGTTAGATTGAAAATCGATACTTTGAAGAGATATATAAGTTACGTGATATCTTTGAACTCACAACAACCATCCTTTTTCAAGAAACAGCCACACCAAGCTGCAATGAAAGCAAAACAACTTGTTCAATGGAGCTTGCTATGTCGAGATAATCTAGCAACATAGATCTAAAAGCAGCAATATAGATCTAAAAAGAACATTCATTGACATGTAATTTGTTAATTAGCTCATTGATTTGTAACTTGGTTGTTGTCACCGAGGATATAGGTATAGCATGAGCATACATGACTATTCGTAGCCATGATAAAAACTTAGAAATAGGTATCGCTGTGAAATAACAGTACACACTTTTAGAAATAGATATTGCCAACCTCTGACTGAAGAGAGATGCCTTTGCGTGGAAACTTCATGTAGTTGTAATCTACCCAAATATTTTGTTATCTACGGTGAAATTCAGCATGAGAGCCATGGTGAAAACATGATTTTGATTGAAATTTCTTTTTCCTACATTGCAACGTAGCCAGAATTGCCAGAAGTACAGAAGACATAACCATGTAGGACTAAACCGTGATAATTAAGAATGTTCAAAGACAACGCATCTCATCATCAGCTGTTAAATAAGAAGTAGAAAGTTATGTCTTCTTTAGTTCTGGTAGTCCGTTTAATTAAGCTGCGATAAAATATTCAGAATTATCCTTCTTGGTGCTATCTTTGATGTCCATGCTTCAGTAACAACACCACCAAGTTTACTATCACAACAAACTATCATTGCGTAGTTTCTAAAATTTCCCATCCATTTTCTACTTTTTATTTTGTTTTCCTTCACTTTCCAAAAGATTACCCCGTTAGCCCCTTCAAAGGCCAGAAGAGGGTTATTTTGTCAACCTCATCATGGATTGGAGGCAAGAATCCATTCCTTGGGGTTGCGTACATCGTTGTTGGCTGTATTTGCATCGTTTGTGGCATTATCTTTCTCTTTGTGCATATGAAAGTCAGAACGAGGTAGGCGTGCTTGTTATGAATATTTTTCCTCTGGTGTTGTCTCAAAAAAGCCCATTAGATAAAGGCTATCATCGTAGAAGTGACCTGATTTTCATTGAAAATTCCCATTATGTACTGTGGTTATTAGAATTTGAGAAACTGTGGTTAGCTGCACAGTTTGAAGGTGCAGAAAACTCCGCTTTGTTCCTCAATGTTTCAGTGAAACCCTGCAATTTTGCTTATGAACAGCGACAAATTTGTCAGAAAAATTAATTTTTGAAAAGTCATAGTTGCAGACAGAGTAGAAAGTGTGGCATGCGAGAAAATCGTCACACATTTTGTTTTTGAGATTGATGTTAGTTATATTGATCTGTATGGTTAACAAAAGCGTTTGGTTTCCTAAATTACTCACTGTTACAACGTCAGTGTTACGTCACCTTTTCTGCATGCTTCTACTCTAGATTCATGATACTCTGGTAAAATTGAACAGTTGACGTCTATAGCAGGGTGCTTAAAAATTTAGTAAGCCAGACAAAAATAGGGCGTAGCAGATGACATCATCCTAGTATTTAAGGCAGTAAATTTTCAATTTAATTTCATTGACTGCCCCTTCTGGTTTTGCAAATGTAAAATAAATTTAGGCTCAAAGTCTCTGTTTTTTCATAATGCATTATCCATATACTACATGCTGCCTTCTTGCTTTTGTGTCTGTGTTCGTTCGTTTGTGTATGTGTATGACTATGCGCATGCGTTCCATGAGTGTTTATTGTGCGATGCCATGTGGCTGTTTGTCTGTCTGGGTGTTTTTGTGTGTGTGTCGATTTGTGTTTTTCAGCACTTCTTTGTACGTAATTTTCCAACTTATAAAATTTCCCCTACCTGTTTGAGTTAATTTTTTATGTCGCTCATATCTTTCAGGTCACTTACAGGTATATAATGTTGGCAAATACGATGAACCCTCGTAGTAAAGGCAGTAATTCATGTTGCATAGTTTCTAACATTCGAACCGCATATATATAATTGTCAATTGTTACTTTAAGATACACTGTTTCATGCATTTAGTTATTGGAGACAATTAAATATATTCTGCCAAAATTAGGGAGTTGTACACTTTTCTTTAAAACAAGAAACCAATTTATAAGCGGTCTAATATTATGCAGCCTAAAATTTGAGAAACCTTTAAAACTAAAAGGAAAGAGCTAAAAAGACTTAAGACAAGTGGCAAATCGTTACTTGGTTTACATTGAAGCTGAACGAAGAGAATATGAACTTAACATTGCTTTGGATTTTAATTGGCATTGGCCCATCTAGTTTATTGTAATATTAATAGTCTGCTACAATCCCGTTCTGTGTACGCTTTCACTGCAATTTAGTCCGTTAAACTAAAAGAAGCTTTTAAGAAGCTCTTAGAAGAAAGATGTAACCCAAACTTAAGAAGCCTTTACTGCTAAGCCTTGACCCAGGTTTCTTGAAAAATGTGAAGGATAAATTTTATTTTATTTCATTTGGTGTTTTTCTTTGTTGTTATTAAACTGCATTATAAAGAGTCGTTTTGGTGGATAGTTATCTGAAAGTATTCTAGGGTTTCTTTGCTTACCTAGCATAGTGTAATTTGAGCCTTGATTGGAAGCAATTCTTGTTTTACGTTGAAACGGCTATATCTTAGACCGTCGTAGGCTCGAAATACTTGCGATTCTTGTCATAAATTATTATATAGCATCATATAGCATCATATGTAACCGTATTGCAACTGTTCATCGCATATTATGGTGCCATGGATTAGGCCTAAACTTCGTATTAGGTATATTTTTGGGTTGTAGCTAGATTTCAATTTTGTTTCACTGTTCCTACTGCACGTCCATGCTAAAAACATAATATACTGTCTTTTTTAAACATCGGCTAGCTTCCTTCACCTAAAAATTAATATTTTAAGCTTCAAACCCTCGGTTCTTCTATTGATTTGATTTTGTTATATGTAAAAATACAATACAGTAGAATATAGTCAGAAAATGTTATTTGATTGTTTTGCAGAAAGCATGGTTATCTAGTAGCACTGTATTTTATTTGACGTTTCGCCTCTTCGTTATTTGCTAATTTCCATTCAATGATTTCTCATTCAATTTCGCAATTTTAAGGTGGGAACTTTGGTCCCTACACGACTTCTCTTTTTGTCTTTGAAGCCAATGCTTGTAATGTTTATTATTTATACTTTTATTGTTTTTGGAGAAGGGTGAAGTAATATGGTTAAAATGAATGTTTGGAATCTTTGTTCTGCTTTCTTGCCTTCGATTTTTGAAAAATGAAAAATGAAAGAATGAATAAATGATTGAATGGGTGATTAAATGAATAAATGGAGAAATGAATGAATGAATGAATGAATGGAATGAATGAATGACTGAATGAATGAATGAATGAATGAATGGAATGAATGAACTGAGAAATGAACGAAGGAATGAATGAATAGATAAATGAATGAACGAATGAATGGATAAATGAGTGACTGAATGAATGGTTAAATGAATGAATGAACGGATGGATAAATGAATGAATGGACAAATTAATGAATGAATAGATTAATGAATGAACGAATGAATGAATGAATGAATGGATAAATGAGCCAATATCTGGATAAACTTGTTTGCAAGAGGGCTATCCCAATCGGATGCATCCCCTCGTAAAAAGTGATATTGACTGGCTCTTCTAGTATGTTAGTTATGATACAATTTTCTCATTATTTATCCATCTACAGTATTTCTTATTCTATGCTTTTTCTAGTCTAGATTCTAAATTTTGGTGTGCTTACAATGAAAGTATTTGATAGTAGAATACCCATAATGCGTAGTTAAGAGTAAAGTTAATAACAAAGAAGGTGTTCCTACAACCAAATGCTAATCACCCAAGCAAAAGCAAAATAGACTCAGGCACATGCACCTTTAAGGTAGTAGTCGTTGAAATAACTCTTGGACATGAAATCGCAATGCTTTGCTCCTTGCTAGCATGATGAGTGGGTTTATAGTGGAATGAAGGAACGCCACGGATAGTGTCCATGCGTAGGCGCTCTGAAGTCGCTTAGAGGAATGTTTATCATTTTTGTATTCCTCTACTGCCCATGCATATGCCGACCATAGATATGGAACATAGCAAACAAATAGGGTAGTGATCACCAGAGCAACTGTCCATGTCACCTTTATCTCCTTGCTCATTGAAAATGCTGTGTTTGCATCTTTACCTTTGAAATTCACGGGTTCCAGCCTCGAGCGACTTCCCTGTCTTGATAATGTGGTCTTCAGCGAGGTACATATTTTGTTGGTATTGTCATTTTGAGATCCAAATGCAGAACCTGCTTTTTCATTTTCGTTCTCTTCCACTATCGCATCTGCCATGTCATGCTGAAAATCCTGGCGTCTTACTTTTCCACAGTAGGACATATGCTCGTTTTTAATTTTCGGTTCCTCTGGAACAGATAAGAACGAACTCAGATTTGTACTCCCTCTGGAGGCTGATTCTACTCTTGCATCTGTACCATGGGATGCATCCTTAATCTCCAACACCTGTTCCATGTTCCTTTTGTTGATTATGAGGTCTTCATTTCTAGAAGACCGGTCTTCAATTACCTCCACATGCAACTTGAACGTAATTCTTTTGGTATTGCGTCTTGTAGACTCAAGTTTTACATTTTGGCTGTATATTTGCTTTCGTGAACTTTCACTATGCATTTCAAAATTGGAGCTAGTCTGTATTTTTTTTCGATGAGCGTGCATTTCAAAAAGTACACGGGCATATGACATTGCTGAAATTGTGTAAAATGCCATTCCAATTGTGAGCAAGACATAGATCTGCGTCAGCGGACTCGTAAAGAAGACGCAAATTGCAGCAATGGGCGAAACTATCCATATGGTAAATATTAGAGTCTGTATGTACTTTTTCGTTTTATGCGCTCTGTATTGTATTGGCCATGAAATCTGAAGAAGTCGATCTATCGAGATAACCAAGAACATACACACTGTATTGATAGCAAATGTGAAGAACATGTACACTAAAATTAAGTGTATTTTACAATTGCTGTCCTTTAGGAACAGAGCGACAAGAAATGTTGGCACGACAAACGCGGAGATGCAGAAATCAGAGCAAGCAAGAGAGCAAGCCACTTTCATTGTAATCTGGTTTGTGAGCTTTGATTTGTAAAAGCCTACAAGCAGGAGAAAATTCGTTAACGTTCCAAGGCCACTCAATGCTGCGTTGAATATGACATACACTTTGCTGAAGAAGATTTCCCTTGTAGGCCATAGTGTCCTGCAGTGTGTTATGTTCTGGTGTACGAGAAACAAGTCATCGGCTGGCATCTCTTGTCTTTTGCCTTTTCAAAAGATGCTCCTTATCCGTAGTGATTATCCTACGACTTTTTTAAGCGCTATTTGCTTCCTTGCAAATGTGCTTGTTTGTGAATTTTTAATGTCATTTTTGCTGTTCGTTAGCGAACATCTTTTCACATGTAAAACAATGTTCAGTTTATTCTTTTTTCAGCATGCTTGGCCGATCTGCCCTTGAATTCCCACTTGCATGACAATATCTGTGAAAACTGTAGCACTTGACATAACACCTTGCTTCTCTCTTTGCTTTTCCAACCTGCTAAAATTTCATCCATCCATGTCACTGTTGCTCCTTAGTTTTTGTATATGTATGTTGAACACTGGTAATTCCTACCGGGGGTGCTACATAATGCTCAAAAATTTGGACATAAGTTGCTGTACAGCAGTGATGGTTATTCTTCTTTGCTTTTGTGATTCAAAACAGTCTGCTTTGAAGCCGACTATAAAATGATGTGAATCACTCTTGATTTACATGACCAGATGTCTCTTTTGTGGAGCTGTTACCCTACGTTATTGCTTCGTCGAAGTAATGTTAGTTAAATTTTTTCTGTCATTTCTTATTTAATCTTCTACTTGCTAAAATTCTCCTTGTTATTTTTACTTAATTCATCTTCTTTACATCCATAGTATTTCATCAGTGCCTCATCCTCTTTATCGTCAGCTGCGAGTTTCTCTTATTCATTCTATTTCCTTCCCATCTTCATCTTTCTTTCTCATCTTCACCTTCCTGTCTCATCTTCATCTTTGCCAGCCAGTTTTCTTGATATAGGTCTGCTCATCATCATCATCACCACCGCCACCATCATCATCAGCACCACCACCACCATCACCACCACCACCACCACCATCATCATCATCATCTTTTTATTCTTCATCCTCATTATCTTCACCTTCCCCATCATTTCATTCTTACTCCATTTCTATAGTCTATTCTTGTTTCAAATCAATTAATTCACAACTGAATACATCTTTTATTATACCCAAGACATGCTTAAGCTGCTTACCCAAGGCATACCTACCTATATAGGGTAGCCAGGACATACTTTCAACTCTTCAATAAACTTTAAGCTCCATTACAGTTTTTATGGATCACCACTATCCTATCCTTCCTATGTCTTTGCATGTGACCGCTTAGAAAGTAGTTTCAACACTTGCATACCCTTCATCTTTGTTACAATTTCATTCTTGTTTTCCCATTGCTATTATTACAGCTTGATTCTTAACTTTCCTTATATCTCCCTCCCTTGCCTTAATTTTGACTTTTCTCCCCATTAGCCCATGAACATTCAAGCTACATGATAAACATCTCCTTTTCGTTGCTAATGATTCTGAAACATCCTTCGTTTCGACCACAAGATAGGCTGCTATGTTAATCAACATAAATTTTTCCCCCGTGCCTAGCTCTTGCAGTGGTGTTTAATCCCACAGCACATTTGCTAATCTCTCGAATATGTTTGAAATCTCTTCTACTGAATACAAATAATATTTGCACATGTCTGTTTTGTCCCTACACTGCACTAAATACATATTATGTAAATCCTATCTCGCTTTTCTGTCTAAGGCGTTTGTCTGCCCCAACAATCCTATTTATGTATTAAACATTTTATTTGTAGTTGGATGTTGCTTACCACAAAGTTAAGTGCTGGCCGTGAAAACTGGAGCATGATTATAACATAATGAAGTAATTCTCGTTTGATGAGTGCAGGATTAGGAAATACTTATTTGCAAACACAACTTGTTGAATAACTGAAACAGAAAACTAGTTTTGTTTATACTGTAAATGGGTACATATATAATATGAAATCTTGGCTGGACGGGCACTTTATTGCTGTCAGTGTGTGTCCTGAAGCTTTGACCTAAGTGAAATGAACAGAACCCAACGAGAGATAAATAAAAATCTTATATGAATAGATGTTAAAAACACGAAAATGGACAAAAGGAACGGAACAGGATAGGACAAGACAAGAAAATTATTTATCAACTGCAGTTTAGAGGTTAATCTGAAAGCAGAGAAGCTCAGGTATGTTTTCTAGAAGATACTCAAATGAACAAGAAATATGGCTCTTGATGAAGCTCAAGACTTGAATTATTGTTACTCTCGGGGAATTTTATTCGTAGTATTTGTGTACTTACAAAAAGTGTGTATAAGAAACCCGAGAACAACCTGGTATCGAGGTTGTTCTATAATGGTATGCGCTTAGCGCCAATAATTTGAGCTCAGTGTTGCGAGCATTTTCATTTTCAAAGTTGGTTCCATGTGTGCTATCGAGGAGTTTCAAATCACAACAGCAGCTAAGAAGAATTTGCCTATAGGCTGGCATTTATTTGGTAGGCATGAAAGTTTTGCGTTAGATATTTAAAGGGAATTGCTTGTAGAAAGTTATCCGAGGAAGGAACCAGCGAGAGTTGGATCATCTTTGTTTCACAACCGATGTGGAATTACGGCAGGGGCACTTTTTGAACAACTACTACAACAAGGCCTATTTAAAGCGTATAGGAAAATGGAAATGGACTTGAATAGTCTAGAGGTAAAAATAGAATACAATGAATTTGACAACTGCTGTGAGGAAACGGTGGAGCACAGTATCGATGATGATCAAGAAATGAAAATTGTTGCAGATGAAAAGGAGAATGGTGAGAGTTTGGAAGGTCCCGCAAATCTTGAAGGAACATCCGAAAGAACTCACGAAGATCTAAGGTTAAAGATCAATAGAAGTAAAGAGAGCCATGAAGGAAGAAAAAATGATGGCAGAAGAAATGGAAAAGACAGGCATTCATGTGGAATTACGACAAGAAAGCCAGGTAGTGGTTCCTTGACTTTTTGTTGAATTTGCATATCATATTTTGCAGGAAATGTGTTGTGCAATTTTCGCATATGTTCAGCCATCATGCAACAGAACCATGAAATAAGTTTATAAGGTTAACTGCATTTACTTGTTTTACATTTACTTTGGTTATATTCCCACTATCTTAACTGATTAACTCCTAGGTTTAAATTGTATAATGCTTTAGAGATAACTTTATTGCTTATCTCACTCTGCAACAGATGAGTGGAATGAATGAATCTATAGGAACTTGGAATGTGCTATTTTCAGAACAATGCACAAGCATGAATAAATGCAGTGAAGCAAAGTTTTTGTATTTGCGACAATCCATTTATTTAAAGTACAGTGTAATTACTCCTGAAGTTTATATTGAAACCCTGACTTATAGGAAGCTTCTCTCTCTCTAACAAGATTTATAAACTGACATGCCTCTTTTGCATCTGTACTGCACCTTAACTTGTAGCCACGTAATATTACTATGGTACATTATAGCTAGGGGTACTTTTTGAAGCTGATAGAATGGCTTAATGTGTGGAAGGACCTTTCTTTAGATGTAAACTTTAAGACATTGAACTTGGCAATAACAGGAGCATATAGACACATAGCACAATGCCAGCTGATAAATGTGTACCATAAAATCCCAAATATAAGCTCTGGGCTTAGAGATTTGTAAGCATCTTTTGATGGGCTTAAGTAAATACAGAGGCTTCATATATGCTCTGTCCATGTTAATTGATTATCTTAACTATACACACAGAATCCCAATTGTAAGCCCTGGGTGTATATTCTGGGGGGTTGTATTCGAGATTTTATGGTATTTACTAAACCAAACCCAATGTTTGTTACTTTATAGCTTAAACGACATGTAGACTTCACTGCCTAGGCATGCCTATTCTGGATAGATGTATATTTGATATTTTGTTTTTACCTCTTGGTAGGATCAAGTTCTAGAAGGAAACATAGATATGAAGGAACTGAAAGGCATCAAAGATTATATCAGCCACTTGATGCGTCACCTGATCTTGACCCTAAAATTCTTGGACGTGAAATAGCATACAGATTAGGAGAGGTAATTTATGCTCAGTGCTGCTTCTTGATAAAACTCTTTTGAATTAGCCGCTTTCTACCTGTTGCTTGTTATCCATTTGAATCAGTAATGATTAGTGATCATTGTGATTCTTGTTTTGTTTGTTTTAGAATATTTTAGACTATTCATTTGATAAAGTGGTTCACCAAATGATTTGGTTGATTGTTAAGAGATTGATTGGTTGATTGGTTAATTGATTGATAGATTGATTTATTGATTTATTGATCTATTTGTTGATCATCTGGGTGAGTGCAGATTGATTGAGTGGATGGTGTTTTAGAATATTTCTGCTTCCCATTATCACTGTTTTATGTTACCTATTACACTGGGGAAAAATTTAATTATTGAAAGGATGCCATTGATCTGATACAAGTTTCTGGGTCAGTTTTTAGAGCTGAAACTGAAGATCGCATCCATTTTTCAGTATTGGCTCAAGTTTTTCTGCTTTTGCATAGTAGTATTTTTTTCTACTCTTGCCTGGTAGTATGATGCTAGCTTTGTAATAAAAAATTCAACTTTTTTATCATCAAAACTTCTAAAACCTTATAAATTTGCTATAAAGTTATGGATACATATGTTTCCATGTTAAATAAGGTATCCTAGCTTACCTTTGTAGCTTCTTTGTGAATTAGATCTACAAAAACTTTGTTTTTAGATACTAGAATTTATGGTTATCATGCAAGCCAACACACTTCAGTGAAAATGCCCTATAGGCAATCATATCAGTTGTTAATTACTGCATAGCCATTTTTGTTCTTGTCTTTGACTAAAGCTTAATTATAATGGATTTCTACAAGCATTACTGTAAACAGTGTTGAAATTCAAAACAACTTTCTTTATATAAATATATTTATGGAGCCCATGACTCTTCTTGATAACCAAATATTACTCCAAAATAGAGATAATATCCATTTTTGAGACAGTCAGTCATTGACTGCCTGTTCTTATTCAACATGTATTATCCACAGATTTAGCAAATTGTAACAAGATTGTTAACATAGCGTGATTCGTAACTTTGAATACAAATATGTATATGTGAAAGATAACTACATGTAGCTATGTGATGTAGACTTGGGTTGGAGACAGAAAGCATCTTGCTAGTTCAACTCTGGTTCTTATGATAGAGACACTACCTACACTTAAGGACATGCACACCCAATGAAGCAGTATATTACATGCTGACTAATAATACACATCCAACAATTAGCTGAGTTCAGAATATTTATAATATAGACCTGAGAGATAATTGCAACAAGTTGAATTGCTTTTTTAGATTCTGTGTGTAGCATTTTGTGTGTGTGTGTATATATATATATATATATATATATATATATATATATATAT
>WIPJ01000946.1:110336-121939 GCA_018155075.1 Cassiopea andromeda
ATGATGATGATGAATGATGATGATGAATGATGATGATGATGATAATGATGATGATGATAATGATGATGATGATGGCTAGCCCATGGTTGGAGACCTTCACGTGGTGCTAAGCGGGCACAGAGAAACAGCTGCCCTTAAGTTGATAGTGGTTTATATCACAGAGATTCAGAACTAGGGCAGATGTTGATGACCTGTGGCAAACTGTCCAACCAGACCCCATTCAGTGAAAAGCAGACTCAATGGCTCACGCTACAGCTCTGCCTAGTAACTGTTGGGGCTACAGAGTGGATTGAGTGTAGCCGACTCGATCACCTCTTGTAAACAAATTACAGGCGAAAACTGACCCCAGGGTCAGTCCTAGGCCCCCTTCGGGGGCGAAATGGAAAAGACAGACAGACAGATGATGATGATGATGATGATGATGATGATGATGATCATGATGATCATGATGATCATGATGATCATGATGATGATCATGATGATGATGATCATGATGATGATGATCATGATGATGATGATCATGATGGTTCTATATAGGTGGAGGTAGAGGTAGTACTTTCGTACCTAGGGGAGTGTCTGCTAGAGAGGGCACTTATCCTGAGCTATCGTTTTATGAAGTAAGGTGGCGAGTCCCTTTCCTCGCCGCCTTTGTCTCCCCAGTGTTGACACCAGATACCCATTTGCTGCTGGGTGAGCAGCGAGCGAGCATTCAGTCAGGGCATCGAGTCAGACTTGAACCGTAAACCTTTCGCATGGGGGGCATGCGCTCTATCCACTATGCCACCTCGCCTATCAAGCGTCCTAAAATCTTAATTAATTAAGCTGGTGTGTTATTGGTCATTTTAGAGCATGAACAGCTTACAAACTCTTTCAAACTGAGAGGAGCAACAAACAAAATTCAAATGCTTTGTGAAAGTGGAACAAAGGGAGTAAAGATTGTGACTGCCTCAACTGGAAACCATGCAATGGCGTGTGTATGTAAACGATGTTATATTTTTTAGAAACAAAATTTTACTGTTTTGTAGACAGACAAAATAGGCTTCTGTTTCATTTGACGCTCATATGACAGATTCGTATGATAATAGAAGATACTTAAAGGAAAATGAAGTAGTGTTACTAGGCTATTCATTCGTATAGATAGCCATTTCAAAATTTCAAACTCTCTTAATTTCAGCACTTACTATTTTTAATTTATTCTTGATTTCAAAGCCAAATGCTTTCAAATATTTTTTTCAGATAAAAAGTGTGAAAAATACAGGTATTGAATGCATCATCGTAATCCCAGAAAACTCACCAAAACGGGATCATTTTAAGAGACTGAATGCAACTGTCCAGCTCCATGGCACTGACTGTCTAGAATCTGAGATGTTTGCCAAACAGTACGCAGGGGTATAAATCTGCATATCTTTATAAGAAACTGGTTTATAAGAAACTAATGCTAGATCAGGGTTTATGCAGACGTATTGAAAACACTTCCCCTGACTTTTCGATGAAAAGTGCAAATTTTCCCCATGAAAAGCTATACTTTCCCCTGACTTTTCTGAAAAACAACATTTTCCGCCTAGACCGAGGGGGTCAAGATTTGGCCAGACTGCTAACACCGACTATTTTTAGCACGATGCTAACAAAACTTTTGCCTAGGGACTGTACGTGACAAAGCTAATAAACATTTTCCTTGGATTGATTACATTACAAAATCGAGGACAAACTTTGAATATAATTTAAAACCTGCTTCTGTGATGGTCAAAAATGACATCTTTCCTTTGACCTACAGTATGAACATGCTATTTTTCCTGACCATTGCAAGTTTCCCTGACTTTCTCCGACATTCCCTAACTATCCCTGATCTTAGTGAAAGGACCCTCTTCGCCCTGACTTTCCCTGATCGTATAAACCCTGTAGACTGGTCAGAAAATTAAGAAGCTCTGGTGCTAGGCTCAAGGAAAAGTAGGAAACTGGAGGGTCTCCATTTTTATAAAATAGAGTGCATTGACTTGTTTCCACCCATCGATTTGGTTGAGTTTTGTAACTTTTGATTTTGCTTTTATAGAGCTTTTTCGTGACGATCAGCGAATTCCCAAAGGTTTCGGTCCCGAAAATGAGAAATCAATCAAGAGACTTTTTGTAATGCAGGAGAAACCCACATAAAAGAACCTGTTTTTATAAGAACTTGAGGCAGAAATCTCATTGTTTGAGCCCCCTAAATAAGAACCCCCAAGAAGCTGAAGTGGGGATAGTCTTATATAATGGATTTCATGCTGTTTGATTTAAAATTCACGACGAGTGGAAATTTCCTGACTGTCTGTGCTTTTCAAGTTGCAAAACACATGATAAGGCTATTAAATAAGAATTATAACTTATGCTGTTAAAGTCATGGTATACAAATGTAGGATTTTCCTTTTTAGTAATCTTGGAGTTCAACAGTTTGTAGATAGAATTCATTTCTTTAGGAGATTGGATGCCCATACCTATCCCCATATAACAACCTCGATGTGATTGCTGGACAGGGAACACTTGGGTAAGTGTTTACTTCTATGCTACCAAATGGACAGTGAGTGAGTGTTGAAGTGTGTTTCGAGCTATCCACCTCCTGCACAGTAACCTAGCGCTCTATCCACTACTATTCACTCATCTCCAGCCAATAGAATAGGTGCATACCAGGATCTGGAATTAGAAAAGTACCTAGAAGGCATGAAGATGCGTACCATTATTATCTCAGGAACCCTGGAACTGGGAGGCTTAACCCCCAATTTTTTGCTACTGTATGATATCATACAACAGATAGCGTAACATATGTAAGATAGGATATATTTTGCTATTCAAAAGGGGATTTTCCAGCAATATACAGGCGTGGTTCTTAAAATTTTTCAGTTGCTCCGCTCCTGACACTTACATCCACGCCCTAATAGGAGCTGGCCACTCGTTCCAAGCCCCCCACTCAAACATATGCTCTGGCATCCCTGTATGAAATTTAAAGAAGAAAAGAAAGATGTAGAGCGAGAGAGATGAAATGACGCTTGGAACATCATCATCATAATCGTCGTAGATCTCTTGGATGCACTTCTTCGGTGGGCAACTTTATACTCAGTCAGGATTCCTTGATGCACGAGCGGTCTTTAGAATCGTATTGGAGAGAGTAAACATTTTTGTAGCTATTAACTTTTGTCTTCATTCCAACTTTACTGTATAAATGGCTCGACTAGGAGACTTGCGTCCCTGCTATTGAACCTACGAATTCTAACTAATGATGCACATAGTTCTAATTATAATGCTCATCTTCACCTTACTCCTAGTTCTCTTCAAAATCCTAGTTCTTTACGAGGGGTACGCTTAAATAATGTAGAAATACTGATTTAGGATGCATCAGCATTTTTGCCGACATAGAGTAATCGTTACCCAGCATAAAATACGATACAAGAGTAATGCTAGTTTATTCTATTATACCTAGTCTAGTCGTGTATGACGCAAGGGTAAATAATCCTTAGTCTTTAAACAATAGAATGGAATTCTGCATAATGCACAATCATTATTACGGGGTTTCCTATGGTGTGCCTAGCTTCACGAAATTGCTACGTTTGCATTACTTATATCTAATCTAACTTTTGGACATATACGTGCGTCTTACAATTTAATGAACAGAAACGAACGATATACACAAATGCTTACATTTCCTGGAAGCTATAATGATTCTGTTGGCTCATTTCCAGTCGAGCCCTCGATGTATTTCACGAACAACTAATATGTGAAAGACCTTTAGCAAGCCTTGAGAGTCTAAATACCTAATATACCAACGCGATACAAAGTCGACCTCTACAGTCTTCTACAAGCACTGTGCGTCTAAGTAGCAAATAACTAAATGTGAGACGTCCTAATACAAGATACAAGTACTTTCGCAAGCTACTTTATCTGTCCTAATATTCCATGTATAGCTCCATTCTTACATTATAAATTAGCAGTATGACACCTGTATCTGAAAGAGTGCCAAGGTGCTCATTACAATTCCGGCCTCACATAAAGGGTGCTAATTAAACCCAGGGCAATTTTTATCATTAGTATTCTTTCTATAGGCTGGAAATTATGCAAGATCTACCAGATGTGGATGCGATTTTCGTATCTGTAGGCGGTGGTGGATTGATAGCTGGGATTGCTTCGTACGTAAAGCAGAAAAATCCAAGTATCAAGGTATGTGATTGAATGACTGATTTAAATTATTTAGTGATTGATCAATTTATCTAAATTATAATGAGGATGATGAAGACGACGATGATAAGGATGTTTATGGTAATGACGTATGCAGTGAACACAAGGATTAAAAGGATTGATTAGAATAAGAAAGCATGCGAGCATGTTAAATGCACATTCATATTTCAGATTTCGTTATAATTCAAAAAGAGTATTTTTCATCCATACTATCAAAACCCACAGTGTTTATAATGATAATAGTGGTTATCAGGTGATGATGGTGATGATAATTGTCGTGGTCGTCGTGGCGGCGGTGATAGTGATGATTATCAGATGATAATGATGGTGATGATGTTGGTGATGATGATGATGATGACGACGATACTGATGTTAATGTTAATGACAATGGCGGCTAGCTCATGGTTGGAGACCTCCGCATGGTGGCGAGCGGGCACAGAGAGACAACTGCCTTTAAGTTGATGGCGATTTATGTAGCAGAGATTCAGAATTAGGGCACATGTTGATGGCCTGTGGTAAACTGTCCAACCAGGCCCCTTCAGTGAAAAGTAGGCTCAATGGCTCATGCCACAGCGCTGCCTATTAACTGTTGGGGTAACAGAGTAGATGGAGTGTAGCCAACTCGATCACTTCTGTTAAACAAATGACAGGCGAAAACTGACTCTAGTGTCAGTCCTAGGCCCCCTTCGGGGGTGAAATGGGAAAGCCAAGACAAGACAAGTTGATAATGATGATGTTCATATTGATGAAGATGATAATGATACTGGTGTTGGTGATGTTATGATGGTGCTGATGTGATCATATCCTATGTATGATGACACCAAATCACTAATCATCTTAAAAATGGCCACTGTGTAATGTCAATTCATCTATCTAGTGCTTTGCTTGATCAATCATTATTTATAGAGATCACTTACTCCCATGAATTTTTATCGCTGAAACAAATAATTACTGCCTAGTTTATTTGCTAGTTGTTTACCGCAAGTAAATTTGACCGAACACTTGCTTACTGTTCACCCAGCAGCAAATGGGTACCCTGTGGGAACACTGGGGAGATAAAGGCGGCGAGGAAAGGAACTGGCCACCCTACCTCACATGCCGATGGCTCAGCATAAGTGTCCCCTCTAACAGGCATTCCCCTACGCACGAAAGTATACGGGACTACCTCATCACCTTCGCCTTAATTTTCTTAGCTTTTCTCAAAATTGAGCCTTAAATTTTCTGAAGTTTCTTAATTTTTTTTCAAATCTACATTTTTTATAAGGAAACCATCATTTTGCCTGAGCATCAATTTTCCTAACTTTTCACGAAATTGAGCCCGAGATCTGGCTAAAACGGGCTGTTTTCTTTATCTTGTATACTCGAATTTTAATTCCATCGTTACCATTTTGAATGCAATAATGAAGAAATATTGATTTTTGGCGAATGAAAACACTTAATTTTGTGTAATTTTCGTAACACTTTCTTAAGATTTTGAACCTTTTCTTAAGATTTTGAACCATTTGAGCCTTATTTTCAACCTTTTCTTGTAAAAAAATGCCTTCATGTGTGTAGCACTAGTCGTAACATCGTCTTTATTGCATGATCCAAACTCTCTTACGACTACAGGTGATAGGATGCCAACCCGAGAACTCTCCAATGATGTACAGATCTATACAACATGGATCGATAGTTGATGAAGAATCGCTGGATACGCTATCAGATGGTACAGCTGGTGGTATTGAGAAAGGGGCGGTGTGTTCTACTCCTTGAGTAATTGCTTTTCAGCTATTTAGCAACTTTGACAAAGCGTCGTGTGAATGAGACGTGGAATGCCAGATACCCTTCCTTTAGTTAGATATGCCATATTTGTGGCCTATTTTGGATATTGGTAGATTACATCTATTGTAACTGCAAAAGCTGCAAATAATGGGTGGATTGTCTATTTGCTATGCCTGTTCTGAGTAATAACGTTCCATAGGGGAGCTCGAAGGGGGAAGAGAGGGCGCTAGAGGAAGGTAGCTGACGAATGTGGGAGTGGGACAACTCGTAAGGGCTCCTAGGCTTTTGAGGCACAATAGAGCCCCTTAAAGTTTTGCACTGCGTTAGAGAAAATATAAATAATTGAACATGTACTTTTCTTTGCCTGTAAATATTCATTGAAGATGAGATATTTCTACATTCAGGTTACTTTTGAACTGTGCCGAGATCTTGTTGACGAATGGGTGCTTGTTTCTGAAGATGAAATTTCACTTGCTGTTTACAAAATGTTGGAAGAACATTGCAAGGTATTGAGTATGTTTTACTTCAAATGGCAAACTTTTTCTTTGGGCAATTTACTTTTGTCACCCACAATAGCGAGATTATGAACTTCTCAATTATGGCGCACTCGAGGTAACTTTGTAGGAACTGATCGTAGATTCCTCATAAGAAGCCCTTTCCATTTTTTCATTTCTCTGATTCAATCTTACCATACTTTGATCCTAAAAACATTCCCTGCTTTCAGCTGACATTACTTTCAAAAACTCTCACTTTCAGGTAGTAGAAGGTGCCTCTGGAGTGGCGCTAGCCTCGTTTCTGAAGACAAAAGACCAGTATGAGGGCAAGAACGTTGTTGTTGTAAGCTGTGGCAGTAATATACCAATCAGCAAGCTTAAAGGCATCATCGATAAACACTCATAGAAAAGTATTATTTATTTATTTGAAATGGGTACAGAGCTCGAGTTAATCAGATCTGAGATTCTATGTATTAATAAATAAAACGAAAAATTAAGCACCAGAATGATTACAGATTATAGGCATAATCGATTAAAAAGCATGCTGTCAATTCCATTTCGTTGTTACCCTGTGTTCGCGCTAAGTACGCAGCTTTGTCCTAAATTGTGTCGTAGACTTTCTTTGCATAAAACGTATCCGATTTAGCTGAGACGAGATGTTTTCCTAATAAAAATCTAATCCATTTTTAAAAAGCTTTATCGTAGCAGTGGGAATTCGGTAAAACCTCGCTCAAGAGCTCAGTCCGATGTGAGTTTTTCAAAGAAGTTCGTTTATATCATCTTTAGTACTGGAGCACCTCAAGACTGCCAACTAACCTCAGAAATCACGCATGTGTCATTCACCCAGGCTCTTTATCTTACACCACCATTAACTATGCAGTTGTAATGTATTGCTGTTGTATTTTAAGTTTATTTTACGTAGTATGTCATGTTAATTTACCTTTGATGTTATGTGTTAAAATCGCATGCTTGTGTAGAGTCCTGTAGTGTCAGTAAGCCTCCATGTAGTACAGTATCACCCTTCCGGGCAATGTATTGGTGTCTGTTAACATGTGTTGTGCTCTTACGTAAAATGTTTTGTTTAGTGCCTTGCTTATATTCTGTGTATTGATGTTTTAATGTAGTCTTGAAGTTACAATGCAATAGAAAAAGGACAAGGCGTAGTTTCATTGTATAGATCTACTTCAGGCCTAGGCTATAAAGCTTAATGGTTATTAGAGTATCACCGGTCTCCAGAAGAAGCCACATACACGCTATACAGTCTACCGTCTACACTCACTACAATTTATATTGAGTTTAAAAATGAAATCAGCATGCCACGGTTGATAGTATAAACAAGGAAACTTTGCTTCGAATTTTGCCCATTTTAAAAAAAGCTTTATCGCACCAGCCAAAAGGAACCCCAACCTCCCTCCACCACCTGGTGGGGATTAGTCTTACAATGTGAGCAAAACCAAATAAACACCCCCCGCTATAGGCATAAATTTTGTGGAGAACAGGTAAATACGCCCGCTCCCTTGGGGGCATTTTGAAGCATATGTATCTGCATCTTGGATTACCCAGAAATCATTTTAGAAACTATGATTGCCGTACTTGGACTTGAAACTATGGGTCCCCACCTAACGCCCCCAGTTGCTTAGTGGAGATGCCAAAATTTGTCAATCCCACGCATAGTGTAGGCACAACAAGCAACTAAATGGGCAACAAATCCCCACCAATGCTCCACACGTCCCGAGGGAAAATCACGTTCTGGAGCAGATTTCCCACAATATTCGGCCTTGCAATGCTGTTACATTTTTATGTCACTAACACTGGTGGAGGATCTATGAGGTTAGTGGGGGAGGGGGTGAGGAGTACCGTCTCGTATGACAAGCAACCTCGTTTTCCAACAATGGAAACGAAATTTCAAGTAAGATGAAGAAAGGAATGTGGATGGACACAAGCAGCAGATCTAAACGTGATAATCATTTTTTTCGAAAATTTAGTCGAGAATCCCAGAAATTTGGAGGAAAATCTCCTGGAAAAAATTACATTTCACTGTTGGTCATCCTGTCTAAAGACCTAAATAGCAATCAGTACTAGCACCAAGAGTAACAGTAAGAGAAAAAAACTTGTATTTGTTGAAACTTATTAATGACTGCAATACAATGTTAAGTTGACCAATTGCAATAGTAGTCTAATTTGTTTTTAATTATGATGAAAATAGTGTATTTTCTTCAAACATCTTATTCAGGCTGTAAATGTGTTTAGAACGTAAGGAACACGAGATTTAGTTGGTTGAACACGGAACGTATATAGAGGCTTGAAATCAGTGTCAAACAGAGCTTGCTGAAAAAGCAACCCATTTAACATTCCGATTGTATAGTAATAGAGAAATGAGTTGTACTTATAGACTATTGTTAGAGAAAAGGGGTGAACGTCTCGTAGTCTTTACCATCTAAACACAGGCACCTTTCTCTTTTCATCAGTTTTTTTATCCACTTGCGAACACGGCTTCCAAGTGTCGCTTCAAACAATTAACTCCTACCTCTGACAACATTTGGCAATATTCTAATGCATATGCCCCCTACCATGCTCCTCTTTCTTTTCAGGTTCAATTGTTACCATATCATCGATTCTAAGGATCGTGATTGCAGCTTCAGTTGCAAACTTTAGGCATTTGATCTTTGAAATCCCAGGCTCAAGTACACCCGCTTTGTTGTTATCTCTAACTGCACCTTTGACAAGATCCAAGCCAACCCTGGTAAAGCAAGAAGCTCAAGCATTATAAGTTCATTACTGTGATGTCACGGAAATGATATTTTTAGAATATCTTAATTTTGACTTTAAATTCTAAAAAAGCACTTAAAGAAATAGCTACTTTTGACAAATTTCAGCTCGATCTGAAAAATAATGACCGAGATATAGGTAATTGAATGCTGACATAGTTCATATAAAATCACTGTATTTTGAGTCTGGTTCTAAACGTTTAGAACCAGGAGAAAAATACAGAGTTTGTATGGAAAGTCTTTTGTCTTCAAATGGTCGTATTTTCAGCCTATTTTGACAATATTCGCCTAAAACTGTCAACACATGCCTGTTTTAAGGTGCTTTGTGGTCAATGTGGTCAAACATATAAATTCTAAAAATAGCTTTTTATAACGTCATTACTAATGAACTCTATTTCAACGTCATAAGTAGGGCATGTCTATGCATGTCTGTACTGTACTGATTAGCAGCTTAGCAGACCTATAACGACGTAAGATGAATGGCTTAAGAGTGTCTCAACAAATCACGCCTATGAAATGCAATAGAAACCCGCATAAAAGAACCTGTGTTTATAAGAACCCTGAGGCTGCAATTTCATCTTTTGAACCCTCTAAATAAGAACCCCACAAAGGCTGAAATGGTGAATGATTCTCATATAATGGGTTTCATGTTATTTAGTTTAAAACTTTGAGATTAGAAACTACAATTGGCTATTTTGTGTACTAATAAATTCTCTTACAAAAAAGCCAAGCAAATTTACTATTCCAAGAATACAAGAATCCTTAAGTCTTTTTCAGAATTTTTCAATCACACAATGGATTGCCACATAAATAAACAAGATTTCTGACCTAAATGCATTCTTATGAATTGTCAAGAGTTCTTGTGCTGAAAACTGTGCTAATGTGTAAGACATGTAGTGTATATAAGAGTGCTTTTTGACTATTTTTGCATAGCCCTTCTAAGGGAAGAGAAAATATTTTGCGCCTCCTGCCTTGCCTTGGTGACTTCAAATAAGATCACTATCTATAAAAATGGCATAAGTATACTTGTTCTATGGGGCCTGGGGTCATAGTCTGTTTGCCAGGGTCATATGCCTGCCTTGGCACCACATTGTGCCCCCTATGGGGGTGCACTCCACTATTTGAGAAAGACTAGTATATAAGAACCGTGTTAAGAACCTTACAGGCTGGAATCATCAGCATACCGGATGTGACTTTCAATTAGGGCTCGATATACTTTGCTTAATGAGGATTGAGGGAGAATGCTTTTCAGCCTTCTTAGAGATTGAAGACCTCCACGACTTTTGTTGTGAACAGTCTTGTACTGTAGCTCCCAGTTTAATCCTTCATCTACAATAATCCCTAGCGCTTTGGTATTCGTCACTCGTTTTATGTGAGAGTCATTCAGTCTCAATGGTTCATGTACCTGGAAGAACAGCCTAAGGAATATTTTAATTTTTGTCATTGTAACTAAACCATTATTACTATGATGTATTGCTAAGTCTATCTTAGTTTTGCTGAAGGATAATTCGTGCAAAAAATAAGTTAATATGAAATATGAATATGAAATAATATGGAACTGAAAATACCAACCAATTACTGAAGAACCTGTTCTGGCTGCCCAGGAATAACCTAGGTTCTTTTAAGCGGTTTTCTACTGTAGCGCAGACACGTATGACCACGAAATCCACAATCAGTGAGCATAAAACAAGGCAATTTTATCAACAACATTCACAACCTCTGGGCATGATTCAACCAACATGATCATTTTCCCGATAATTCATCAAATTTTTGCTACAATATTTTCCATGAATTCAATTTCACAATATCATTCCACTTACATGCTGCAAACCATGGATGTAGGAATCCTGGGGGAGCAAAGGGGGTACGTACCAACCACTTTTTCACAAATTTGTATGTAAAGTCCTCTTTTTCAGCTTATATGGTTGCCCTTTGTTGCCCCCTAAAGATGTGCGTCCCTTCTCTTTAATGCTTTCTACGTCACTGTTGCAAATCATGCAAAGTTCTATGCAGGAGTACTAATAGATACTGCACTGACGAGTTACTTAGGCCTACCAATGGCAATTTTGCTATATTATTGTGATGATCCTACTTACTTCAGCAAGAGAAGGAAGTTGAAATTAAAACAAACATGGACACTTCGCGAGCTCCATGTAATAGCTTTCCTACACTGATGGTTTATACTTTTTCCATTCCCTTCCCCCCGCCAATTTTTCAATAATCCACATTAAGCCTATCTAATTAGTAAAGAGGCCCAAATTAGCTCTTACTGCCAAAATTTGACCTGGGTGAAAGAAAACATATATATATATATATATATATATATATATATATATATATATATATATATATATATATATATATATATATATATATATGT
>WIPJ01000946.1:122020-181020 GCA_018155075.1 Cassiopea andromeda
ATATATATATATATATATATATATATATATATATATATATATATATATATATATATATATATGCATGTATGTAAATGAATAGGTGCATTGCAGACATCATCAAAAATTCAATCGCAGCAAACAAAATTACCATTTTAAGTGTGACTTTTCTTTGTGTATCTGTGAGGTGTTGTGATATGCCCTTAGCTTTGATACCAAATCTGCAGAATCCTTGGCTGCGTTTACTGACAATATCTTTGGAATTATCAAGAGCGAGTTTGCAAACTCCGCAATGGCTAATTGTTCTCTGGAAGCCTAAAGAGGAATAAGATAACAGAATAAGATCTCATGGGATAGATAAGTTGATATGACTAGGATACATACTGCTGCTAGACTTCACACAGTTGTGGATCTTGATACAAACATCATTGACTGCCATTCAACGGCATCTTCCAATAGCAAGGGTAATTGCAATGAAAAAGGTGATTTTCCTCACGTGATATAAGTAATACTGGGTGGTCAGGGAACGGTAAGATAGCTGTATAGATATGCTAATCGAGAAGCAGGAATTTGCTGACTGATAGTGTTTTATGCTGAGCTAACTCTATGAGCGAATAGTGAAGAGAAACAAAAGAAACATGACGTCAAAGCGAAGCGAACTGGAGCGAACACGTTACTTCTGAGATATCTATTCGCTTCGCTATTTCGCTCATAGCTTGATCGCCCCTTAGGGATGAATGCACGTTCTTTTCTTTATAAGAACGTGGTTTGTAAGAATGTAGTGCTTGGCTGCTCAAAAAGTTAAGGGAGTTCACTACTGGATTTTTTGAGACTTAAGAAAGTTTATAGGTGAATAAGTGCTTAAAGTTTTACTTATCTGTGTACAAAATGCTACGGATGCTATATAGGCTTTCCTCTAACAGTTAAAAATTGCTATTTACTAAGATTTAGCATCATTTCAAATGTACATGGAGCTTTCACCTTCCTCTAATGTGCATGTGCAAAACATTGAACTCAAAAAAAATTTTTTGCTAAGAAATTGTTAAGGAAGTTTTGATGCCAGAACCGTGAAAAATGTAAAAAAAGCTTCAGTACTGGGCACTATAGACTATCTGCAGTGCTGGCTTCAGCTTCTAGCGTGTCTGAGATCCCGGATACAAAGAGCATTGTGCATAAACATATTCAGTTCCCAGGTGAAATGAGCGAAGCAGTATTCATTGCTTTGCCAGTAAATGTGTTAGAGAGTATCATAAAATGATCGTAAGTGATAGCGGTTGAATGATATGATGACTGGTTATTGGTGATTACTGATTTGGGTGATGTCAACAGTGATAGTTATGATGATTTATGATAATAATGATTGGGGTGATGCTGATAATGATGATTATGATGATTTATGATAATGATTGGGGGTGATGCTGATAATTTTGATTACGATGCTTTATGATAGCAATGATTCGGGTGATGGAAATAATGATGAATATGATGGTTCATGACAATGAAGTCTGGGGTGATGCTGATAATGATGATTACGATACGCTATGATTGCAATGATTAGGGTGATGCCAATAATGAAGATTATGATGCTTAACGATAATGATGATTGAGGTGATGCTGATAACGATGTGTAATCATTGCATGCTTTATGATAACAGCGATTAGGGTGATACTGATAATAATGATTATGATGCTTCATGTTAATTATGGCAAAGCCCTAAAAATTAAAACTTACTAATGAAGTAGCAAAATTCTCTAAATAAATTGACAACGCCGCCTCAACGGCACCGCCGCCAGCTACAACAGTCTTTGATTCCATCACGCGCTTGACGGCGCATAGAGAGTCATGCAACGATCTTTCCATTTCATCAAGCATGAAATCATTTGCGCCACGAAGAACTATCGAAGCTGCTGATTTCACTTTAGGCCTAAAAGAAAGAATACATTCATTGACACAAATCTACCGCTGACCCGAAACGATGCTCTTCCACAAGAGTGAGGGTTTTCGGGGAGCTGAGTAATAAGTCATATTCATAAGCCCCCTAAAAAGGTAGGGAAGAGATACTGCTGTTTGAAAGTCTAAAAGTTGTCTTTCAAGTTGCGACTTTATTTATACACTGGAGAGTTTACGCAACACGACGCACCTGCTGACGACGAGCCAAAGAAGTCTAGAAACGAGCACGGTCACGTCATCCTTTCGCAAGCATTGGCGCGAATCTGAATATCGTGTTAGTTTCTAGACTCCTTTGGCTCGTCATGAGCAGATGCGTCGTGTTGCGTAAACTCTCTACTATAAAGTTTCCGCAATGACAACAGAATAAATCGGCACATATCACCTAAAGTAAACAATGCTTGTCGTTTTAGAATAACACTCTAATAATTCTCATAATTATTTTGAGTCTAACGGAGAAGGAAGCTATTTCAGAATTCTTTCATAGACCGTATTCTGCAAGGAAAATACCCTTGATTTTTCATTTGGCTAATAAAAGTATATGTCCCTTTGGTTAATATCAACTTACGACTTGATTAGAATCAGTTCATCATCGCAAATTCTCTCCTGGACAACTTCATCAGCCTGGCCTAGCTGTGTTGCATCGAAACTCTCTTCACCCTCCAAGTTTGCAAGATTCACGACTATCGTGGCTGTAAAAAGAAACGTATTACTTGGTAATTGGCGCAGTTTTTTCCAAAAACAGTTCACCCTAGAGCACGTGCCAAACTCAGGCCCGCGGACCAATTTCGTTCTGAAGTGTAATCACAATTGGGTCATGAGATCATATCAAATGTGCATGAGAGCTGGCCCACGGCTTATGCTATATCTTATTTCAAATTTAATTTCTCATGAGTTTGTAATATCAAGATTTGGTTGTTACAGATTCTGTGTTTGAGTAAAATTAAAATTTGTTTCCATATGAAAAGGTTGAACAGTGCATATCAGCTGCAGTTCAGAATCTAGCTCTACAAGGTCAATGTGTGCCCTACACACAATGAAAATAAAGGCAAAATGACCAACTCCAAGACCCTCATAATTCAACTCATATACCCTCTGATTCAACAAGTCATTCTAGTGAAAAACAATTTTTTCTACAATAATAAGAAAGCATATTTTATAGGAATTCCTAAGAAACTTTGGTGCAACTAAACCCCCAAACAAGGAAGTAACCTTCCTCTACTGGAAATGAATTCATGACATGCCTCATGCAAAGAAACACTGTTAGTTCCTTCACATGTTAAGGGGTTTACACCTTTGTGTAGTTGATTGTCACTCTTGACTCACTTTCAGAGAGCCCAGTTTCAGTGCTCACTTTGGTATGCATCCAAAGTTCTGACTCATGAATTGCAAAAGCTATGGACAGGAAAGTTCAAGAAACTGCTATGGAACTCTAGTGCATGCACACCTGGGTTGACAAATGAGCAGCAGGAAACCGAGTCAATAGAAAAGCTTACAAAAAGACAGTAATTTTCGCTTCACTGCCTGCTGTATCTTGCTAGTGTCATGGCTAACCAATCATAGCAATTTTGAAAAGACTGTAAAATCCCAAATAGAAGCCCTGGGTTTATAAAGGTTTGAAAGCATTTTTTGGTGGGCCGTTGGCTTAACAGGTGACTTGTGTATGCTAACAATTCACCATTCAGTGTCCAATCAGGGAGACTAATGACAACATTTAATGCAATCAACTTCACAAAAGATTAAAAGTAAATTTAGAGGCTCTAAATATGCTCTGTCTATGTTAATTCATTATCCTAACTATACACACTGAATATATGCCTTGGGCATATATTTGGGGATAGCTTATATTCTGGTCAATTTATGTTCAGAATTTTAACACATGCCTACCTCCAGTAGCCCTTGATATCCTTTTCAAATCAGCTTTGTTGCACCGCCTGACGGCCATAGCACCAGCCTCAACAAAGTACTTCAAACACAAATCATCAATTCCACCAGTGGTCAAAACAACATTGGCACCACTTCCCAAAATCTTTTGAATTCTTTCCTTAGTTATATCTGCCTCTCTAAAAATAAAACAGGTGTTGGCTAAAAACCAGAATGAGCTTGAAAAAAGAAACTGTGAGAAACTGACAGTGCTTACAGACAGGTGAGAAAATAGAATGCTGCAAATGACACAGCTTCTACCATTAATGATATAGCAACAACATTCTCTACCCAAATACACAAATATTGACAAGAAAAATGAACAAGGAAAGAATATAAAGAAGGAAAACATGAATAGCAGAGAAAGAATAACTGCATTTAAAGAATTAAAAGAAAGGAACTCAAAAAAGAATGTTTTGACAGAAAAATGATACATACCTGTTTCTAATGGCATCTAATTTTTCTGGATTTTCAATTAATACTTGAACACCTAAGTGCATCTTGGCTTTCTGTAAACTAAAGTCAAGACATGCTATTTTGGCATTTGCAACTTTCTTTGGCATTCCTGCAATTGGAGAGTAAAATACCATACAAATTTTTCAGCTGAAATAAATCATGCTTGACAAGAACATTATCTTGTGGAAAAAATTAAGTTCATCAATAGCTATTAAACAAAATAATAATATTTTAATAACTTATTGAGCATTTGAGCTCTAACACAGCCCAAAGAAAGCTACCTACAAGTGAAACTTGCAGAAAATGGGAAAACAAATAGAGGAAATTCCACAAAAATTTCAATCCCAGGGTGAAAATGCTTTTTTCACTATATATACATTATACGTTTATGTTTGGCTTTCCAGATAACTAGGATAGTCAATGCACAACTTTTGTCATACTCTTAAACTTATTGAAAGCAGAAAAAATTATGATCTCCTAAAATAGGTTATATTTTGTAGTTTTTGTATGTGAAAGGTGCAATTCTATCTAGATATAGTTGAAAAATGTTGGTTACTCTTTGACCACAATGTTAAAAGGAAAAATTGTATTTTTCCACACACACGCCTGCTTCATAGCTTAACATATATCATACCTCAAACATGGGCAAACTGCCAGAAAATATGCCTAATATTTTCATGCTTTGCTACTATCTTCAGAAAGTGCTACGTCAGTTATTGTATTATGTTGCGTAAGTTACCAAGTAATATAAACCTAACCCATTGTGTGTCATCTTAGCTTACAGATGTTGTTTTTCCTTGATTTGATATGTGTAAAAGCATGACAGTGAGTTTCAAATAAAAGCTCGAAACACTTTCTGAAACATTTGCAGCTGTTTTGGTCAATGTAGCTATTTTTTCACTCTCTGAGCTATTTCAGTTAACAACCTCAAACCTGCAACCAACAAGAGTATTTCCCTTAGATAAAAAACAATACTATTGTTCAAGAGTCTCAGCACTCTTTTAAAAAAAGATTTCACTAACCCAAGCATTTATGAAATTTTATGCTAACTTTTACTCAGTTGCTATACTTTATACTAACTTTGTATTAATCTAAAATGTATGGAAATATAACTTTGCACAGGTGAAATAGAAATATTGAACAACACTGAATGTTATAAACAAAAAAAAATCTACACTCAGGGTTCGTACAAACTCCTATAATAAAATTTTCAAAAATTTTCCAAAACTTTTCCAAAGACAAAGAACCAAATTTCCAAAACCATGAAACCCATTTTCATTTGTATTTTGAAACAACATAGTAATAGAAAAATGCTATTTTTGACAATATATTTTATAATATTTTGGTTGATTATCCTTTGTATCATAAATAGTAAAATGAACCAACATAATCAGGGTTCTTATGTGTATCAAGATTCCCTTACTATTCTGACTGATAGTCAAACATACCCCCATTTCACATGTCTACAAAAATGGGTAAAAGAAAATGGAGCCTAATAGATGGGTAAAGTACATATACTTGCTATAGCACTATGCAAAGTGATAAAGTTCACAATTACTAACAAGTGGAACAACCATTTTGCAAGCAACTGAAAATGAAATGTGGACTAAATAATTTCTTCTCCCTGACTTTCCCTGAATTGGATAAAAATTATAGAAAATTCCATGACTATTCCAGGTTCTCCATGATATTTCAAAAAATGCGCTGCTTTCCAGGTTCAGTATGAACCCTGAACATGTATACGGTGTTTTATATGACGCTAAGCTACATCTCCTTTAGGATATTTTTAGAGCTTTCCAAGCAAAAATCCAAAACTTTTCCATAGCCATTATGGAACTCCTCTCTTTTCCAAAACTATCCAGGTCCTGGAAAATGACATTTTAAACTTCCATAACTTTCCAAAAATTTCCAAAACCCATATGGACCCTATACAATACATGTGTCAAACTCAGGCCCACAGGCCAAATTTGGCCTAAAATGTAATCATGATTGGCCCTAGACATCATATCAAGTATGTATTACAGCTGGCCCATGGTTTATAACATATCTTTCATTTCAAATTTAATTTCTCATGTGTTTGTAATGTCAAGATTTGGTTGTTCCAGATTCTGTGTTTATGCAAAATTAAAGTTTGTTTCTAAATAGTCTGTTGGCACTACAGAATGCACCAAAATATATACAGACAACAATTTTCGGATCATTGGGCAAGCAAGATCGTCTTCTCATTTAAGTGTTTTGGATTCTGTTTACATAAAGACTCAAAACCCAGTCTTGTGTAGACAAAAAGAGTTTGGTTTTTCATTAGGCTTCTTCAAGTAAACAATGGCTAATGGGTTATAATTGGCCACTCTTGAGGCCAATTAGACTCATCCTATCACATGTAACTGCATCTGGCAATACAATTAGGTTAACCTTTCGGCCACTATCCAACATTTCAAACTCTGATGAGTTTCTGACAGAAAAAGCTTTCAGTATGTCAAAAGAATGTTACTGCTTTGTCATGCTGTAGTAAATTTTTTGTTTCCATATGTAAAGCATTACATATTAGTTGCAGACAATTCCTCAATAAATATTGAGCCTGGCCTGTGACATTACTTCACTGCTTAATTTTGACCCGCTGTATATTTGAGTAGTTTGACACCCCTGTTGTACACCTTTGAAGTGAGATTTTGTGCTTACCTTCACATGCTACAGTACAATTCAATGCATACCCATGCACCAATTGGCTTTGCTTCATATTCCCTCCATGAGCCTTAAGAATGTTTACAGCTTTGATAGGCACTTTTGTTTCCCCTTTTGGGCTGTTTCTCTTTATTGCTAATGCTGCATTCACAACCATCTCTGAAAAGAAGTCTGCATCTACGCCAACCAATTTTGAAGACATGGATGTCTTGGCAACATTAATGAAAGAATCATGGCCAAGGTCATCTGTGCTCATTGACAAATGTTCATTGATGTACTTGCATGCTTCCCTGAAACAATAAGTTGATCATTTGTTATGAACTACTCCCTAATTTGATTGCATGCACGCAAATGTCTAGGGGCAAAATATGTGTAGTACAGCATTAAGACTCTCTTGATATGTGAGACTTCTCAAAAATCTTTCTAAGAGTAACCTACTAGCATTAATTTAGACATTTTGGAAGATGTATTAGACAGGGCTCTACCTCCAACTTTCATATGCTAGATGCCAAAGGTCCCATCAGCAATGGCCAACTCACATCCATAACCTTAGGAGTCTGAGCTGGCTACACTAGCAAAAAGTTATGGCTTTTTTCTAGATGCAACAGGCCTTGCCATGTACAAAACACAGCACATGTGGTTATTAGCACACACATGATTCTGTGTGTGATATCAAACTGCCAAAACGCTTTTAAATAAGCACACATGAACCAGATAAAAAACAATGCAAAATAAGCATAAAATGCAATTAAGGTAGCATTTACCAAACAAGCTTGTTCAAACAAGTAAGAAACTGCTATAGTCACCAAAAGTCCTGGGACACTTTAGCTATATTTATTCTGCACTTAATACCCATCCCCCTCCTCCCCCTAAACAATGTTGGTTCATGAGAAAATCACATGTGGGAATAAAAAATATTCAAGTGCAAAATAACGCCAAATTTCTCAGAAACAGAACAACATTGTTATAGGAGGAAAGGAGGTGCATGCATGGCGTAATAGCTTAATTTCTAAGAGTACTATATTTTTTGCAATCTTTTGTGAGTGTCCCAGGGACTTTTGGCGACTATTAAGTAGAATAAATAATGACAAGGCCTGGTGCATCCATAAAGATAGAACACATGCAAGGAAAAAGCTTACTAAGCTTTCATAAATGTTATGGAACAACTCAAAAAGATGAAAAGCAACAGCATAAATTATCCACTTTAAGAACGTTACCTGCAAGCAAGTCTGTATCCAGTAATAATACTTGTTGGGTGAATCTTGTACTTGATCAATTCATTTGCATTTTTCAACAACTCAGCTGCTACTATGACCTAAATAGAGACAAATTAGATACATCAATGCCATAAAGTAATATATTGACTATAAATCTGCATTACTGGTGATACAACTAAATTAAATTACTGGTGTCATTGTTCATTCTGAGTTGCTACTCAATATAAAATTTTAAACTTGAGATATCATCTTACCACAGAGGATGTGCCATCTCCAACTTCTTGGTCTTGCAAATCAGCTAATTCACAAAGGACCTTGGCAGCTGGATGCTCAACTTCTAGTAACTTCAAAATTGTTGCTCCGTCATTTGTAATTGTAACATCCTATGGTTTAATGGGGTAAGAAAAATTACTAGTCTCATAACCCATTACCTTACCCTCCTTCCTCCTTTCAAACAGGCCCTGAAATGAGCAAACTTAGGTAATTGGTTGATGAAGCTTATCAACTCAATATCATGTTTGATCAAGCTCCTAGAGTCACCTTGTCCTGGCTTTGTTGATCTTAGCACTGTCTGAGAATAGACATGTTCAAAGAACTGATCAGAAATGATCAGACACGATCAGAAAGCATGATCAATATTGCAATCATTGATCAAATGATTGATGTGATTCAAATGAATTTTTTCATGAAATAAAATTGGATTCTGAGTCAGTAAGGTGGCACTGCAAAATATTGATATGATGCAGCATTTTGATATTGTTTACAACACAAAGCACACTATATTCCATGATTTCCCATGCAGCTACACTTCACAATTCAGGGTACCACATCATCAAATTCCTCTCATGAATTTTTCTTCACTATTTCACTCCATACATAAGCACTTATGACTTCAAGGAAGAGAAAAATAATATTCTAATACTATTCTAGAGAGATTCAATAAAGTACAAGGCTAAATCTTTATCATAATTGCACATCTTTAATTTCAGCATGATTTTTCAACTTTAGGAGCTTTTATGATAAGCCAGTAGGGGTTACAAGCAGTGGCAATAAATTGGTAGTAGTTAAAAACTGGGTTTAGTCAATGCTTGACCATGCCTACACTTTACTCTTGGATCATTGAGATAAGATGTATCCTGTCTTAGATGCACAGTGAAAGCATTGAGGTTAATGGTGCCTGCTTTTATTCTGATGACTGTAGATCGATTGAGTAAAGGGACTTAATGGTCACTGCCCCTGCCTATTGACCACTGTTGCTTTCACATTACAAGAAATGCGGTTCTAGTACTGTGGACAGTCTTAGAAGCCAAATAAGTAACACTGTTTAAAATAACTGCTTCAAAACATACATAATGCATTGTACTTGTGTTAGTTTTCAATCTAAATCATTCTGCTTTTATCAGATCAAGCATTGCTTATGTGTTAGAAGACCTCGATCTGGTAAAAGCAAAGTGACTTTATATCCCCATTGATAACACCTCACTGTGTTCTTCTCTATCTTTAGAAAGTCTAACTGGCCTATTTTCTAAATCTATGAAGTCGAGCTTCTATAAAGAAATAAATTAAAGTTGCTGAAACTCTCTACATAGCAAGAGGGTGCATTAATTCTCAAGATTATGCTTACTCACTCAACAATGTAGGCAAAAATCTGACGCCTGGTTGCTATTCATAAGAAGTGAGGCACTAGGAATGCAAAACTAGAACCACTGAGCAATCTACCTATTGTTCAGGAGGGGGCTACATGACATCAGTTATTCATAAAAACCAATAGGTTATGAGAATGAGGCACTAGACTCTTAGAGCTAGTAATACAGCTTTGTTAATAGCAAAACTGTAAATCATTCACTACAATGGATCTTCAAGAAAAAGCAGAGAAGTTATTCTGCCATTTGCTATGGTACCAGCCTAGTTTTTCTCTATGCAAACTGTAAAAAAACCTTAGAAACTCTCCTTAGAAGAACTGTAGTGGTACTAAAATGGTACTGTTATGCAGACACCATACATCCACCCACAAACTCACAAATACCACACCAAATCTACACACTTGCTGTAAAATACATTACAGTCCTTTGACATCCTACATTATCAACACTTCTAAAGCATATTGAGAACATTTCTTCCCACTTCATCAAGTTGTCTTCACCCAAACAATTCTAATCCTTTACCCCCATGCTCAGCTCAGTGTTCAAACTTAAAGCAGGCTCTTACAGTTTTCCATGCACACAAGAAAAACTGCAATACAAAAAAACTACAACATCACAAAAAAGATTACATATAATCAAAAACACATACCCCAACATCATCTACTAGCATTTTGTCCAAGCCAAGTGGACCAAGAGAACTTCTAACTATATTTGCAACAGCTGAGACGGCCATAACTAATAAAGAGTACACAAAATAAAAACTTTATTGTAAAGATCCTATATCAAACATAAAAGTTATGAAATGAGGATGATGTAGCAATAATTTCGAAATTAATAATGAAAACAAAATACTTTTATCGAATCAACTTATATTCAGGATATATTAATAAAAGGTGCGCTCTGTAGCACAGATTTAAATATCTGTACCCTGAATCTTTTGCAACTTTATACAATTATAGATTGGTACTATAACAATACAAAACAAAGTAGTAGGGGAATTACGAGGACCATGCATGCCCTTAACTAAATAGGCATTAAGTTATATGGAGAGAACAGTAGTACATAGTGAAAATTGCTGCTTACAGCCTTGTCACAATGATGAGCCCTACAAATATTCAGACGACACTAAAAATTCCCTTCACTAATTTCTTTGAGTTTCCCTAAATTTCTTCAAAACCTCCTATCTTTCCCTGACATTCACGGCGCTAATGTGGTTTAAGAGGATTGATTCGTATCCGTTGGGTGGCGTCCCCTCAATGCAACAAGTTTACGTACTTCTGCAGTAGCTAACAGGTGAAGAAACATTACTTACCATTTTCTGTCCTTATATCCTTTCCCGTCGTCCGCTGACCGCCGAGAAGTACTCCTGCCATGTTTCAAGCTATATCTTATTTCTCAAGGGGAAGCAGTATAAGCACAACTCTCAATTCACAGCTGCTAACATTGGCTAGGCCGTCTGGAACCTTCCATGTGCACCTCTTAAAGGGCATGCGCAGACTAACGGCTCCTTCGCATAAATCTGAATCATAGAATGCTTCACATATGACACAATACTCCTGCAGAGCAAGGGTAGCCATGGAATCAGCCCGTCCTCCCACATTTTGTAAAATCTGTCGTTACTTTGTTAGCTTGTCGATAACATTGCGGTAAAATACTTGACGGTACGCCTGAGAGGAGCAGGTGTAAATCTATCTATTTGTATTGAATAGAAAGTTTATACTCTACAATAAAATGTATTCGATCAAGCATTTAAAATCCATATGGCATGCCAGTTGCATAGGTAAATAGTATCCATTTTGTAGCCAATAAACGGGAAAAGTAGCAAAATATCAGCTTCAAAGTAAATCATGTGGTCTTTTCTTACACCTTTCTTGGAATCAAAAACCTCTCAAAATCACTTTAAAATGAATGCGAGAATCAAAAACAGTTTACAGAATCACAGAAATGATCATTTGAATTGGAAAATCACAACAGTTACATATTCCATTTGGAGAAGAGCCTTGCACCTCGTGGAAAACCATAGCTTTGTGTCACAACCCAACCGTGTTTTAAACCATATGCCGACTGCTGGTCTTGCGGGCTTAGGTTTTCGTCTCTATGGTAATCATGGAAACTAGCTTCCTTTCATTTTCTCAAGCACGACATGTAGCTTTGAATTTCAGTTTCAGACTGGGCTGCCTAGATAGATCCCAAAAAGATGATTTCTATATATTTGAGATAAAGTACTTTTTGTGGATTAACGTTTGCATTATCAATACATTATTTACTATTCTCTTCCTCTATTGACTTGCATTAAGATAAAGAAAGATATCAACAACTATTTGAATTCGTCCCATTGAGTTTTAAGAAACAGTTAAACCTTTGAAAATTAAGAATAATTTAAGAATGCCTTTTTTCAGGGATGCCAGAGAGTATTTTTGAGTGAGAGAGCTGGGGAAGAGTGGCAAGCTCCTATTGGGCGTGGCAGTGGGGAGCAGGGGTGGAGACCCAAAAATTTTGCAACTATGCTTTTAGATTGCAAGAAAACCCTCTTTTCGAGTATCAAAGTACACCTTATCTTAGATAGGATAGACTATCTATTGCATTACATCGTAAAATAGTAAAAAAGTGAGGGGCCTCAGCCCCGCAGCCCCCGGTTCCGACGTGCCTGTTATTTGAAGGGTATTTTGATTAATTACGGTACTGTTTCATTCATGTAGCAGGGTATGCTTGTAGCATTCCAAGAGAAAGAGAAAGGGTTTAAAAGCAGCAATATTGGCTTTACGTAACGGGTGAATGGCCCCTTAAAAAATCTAGAGATGAACAGAACAAGGAAGGAAATGAGGGTGTCTCCTCTGCGAGGCATCACAGTGGAGAACAAATGCAATTCACTTTTGGGGCCAGGAAACAAAATGTAAGGATACGGAATCAAGTGCTCTACGATTTGGAGGGATGTTCGTGGCTACTATGTAAAGAAGAAGCCACTGGAGTCACACTGAAAAACGCTTTTTCAAGAAAAGTTGATTACTAGTAAGTGAAGATCACCATCTTTTGGAAAATGAGTAGTTGAAGCCCTCTCTTTACGGCTTGAATATGATTCTCGAAGGAATGCTGTTGTAAAAATTCCGTAACAATGCTTTACTTGCACCTCCTCCTATCGCAAACCATTTGCATTTACTTTTGCAGATTTTTTATTGCAAACGATTGATTAGAAGTCAAAAATTTCGTATCAAAATCACGATCGCTAAAGTGGATCGATCATGTTCATTGTCTTATGGAATAGTCCCGTACTCTTTAAATTCACTTCCTTTTTCGTGTCGAAGAGAACCAGTGCCCTATGCCAATCGTTTTAGGCTCGATGCTCATCAACCAACTAGGATGGGCGAAGTTTATGTTCCCTATAGTAACCAAATAACACAGACATATGTTGGATTTGAATTTAGCCACGAGTACTCCCAGAGTTTCGGATTACACTTCCTTGAGATTATTTGCATTTCCTAGTACAAATCAGATCCCTATCTGCCAGTATGCCATCAAATCTTGAAACGGAAAGTAGGCTATTTATTGTTTTAGCAGCCTTTTATGTAACCTTTGGTATCAACGTTCTCAGACTATAATGGGCAGGGGCTGGAATGCAGAGTATGGGTTTTTTGACCGTATCCTGAGTTTGCACAAGAAAAAGGTGTGCAAGTATGCATTTGGACTCAGATGTGCACTTATAGTTTGCACTTGGCTGCTTGGCTTGCAAGTCAAAACCTGTTTATTTAGTCTCTGTTACCCTTTCACACCATATAGTAGGGGGCTCATGATGGGAATTTTTTCAAGAATTTCACCATTATTAAATGCCTCCCACCTGAACAATTGTGGAGAAAACCCAACCCCCTATTTTGGAAGCAATCCAGCCCTCTATAACTAACACCCTAACCTAATGAAAGATTTTAAAGTTTTAAAATGGATAAGTAAATATATGGGTTTTGTTAGCACAAATCAATGTTAGTAAGTAAGTAGAGCAAAACAAACTTTACAAGATAGCATCAAGAACAAGTATACACTTGTGGATATGCTCTAAAAGCAGATCTTGATCTGGATCAGAAAGATAATCTGGATTTTTGGATAATCCATATTTTTTCCATAGTCCTGAATTTCTATGTACTAAACTATGCTTTTTATTCCAGATTTTCTGGAGAGGTGACTCTGCTTTATATGATTTTCCGTCAAATATTTGCTTCCAAAAAGCTCAAAATTGTTAAAATATCAAAAAAATACTACGAGTTTCATATTTAGCAGATTTTTCTAGAACTATTTCACTAACTGGCATTTCTTTCATAGGAAATGTTACTAAATGTACACTTCCTTTTTTCAACTCAGTTTATGACAATTAATGAAAGTATCATGAAGATAGCACTGGAAATCATAGGAAATGCCTTAGTATGATTTGTTCAAGATGTACTTGCATTATTTCAACCGCTACTCAAATTTATCTTTCCAAAATTGACCCTCCTGTTTATCTGGATATCTGCTTAATTTGGATTTTTCCTTTAGTCCCAATTGATCTGGAATATTTGGAGTATACTGCAAGCTTATCTAGAAAGTATCAGTACCATAATGAAAATCTATACCTTTACTTACACAATGTTAACAACTAAGTGCAATAATTTTGAAATTTTTGGGTCCCTACACTTTCTGTTGAACATTGACTCCCCATCTATTAACATCCATGCAATTTATGCTTTTTGCAAAAATGTAAACCCCCTTTCCTATCATACTCCCCTACTATTTGGTCCCAAATAGTAATTGTGTTCTGTTATTCACTATGAAGCTCAAATTAGACAATTGTATCATGTCCTATCAGACCTTTTCATGTTCATTTCCAAGTGTACAGTATCATTTGAGACAAAAGATCTTGCTTGTGCACCTGCCATGCTCTGCACTCAGGGATTGGGGGGCCTTAGAGTGCCCTTGCTTGCAATAACTAGGATGAACCTAAATATGGGTGTGTTTGTTGTCCGAGCCCATAACAGCTCATTTACACTTTATCTACAGTCTCATTTATGGCTGGGGTCTATTGGCAGTAGCATGGTGTCATAGATTGTTGATGGAAGACCATGTAAATTTGGCGCCCCTTTATAACAAGCATCTTACTATTGGCATTTCAGACTACTAAACATTTTGAAACTTAGATCTTCTGAAATCATCAAAAATGCTTATATTCCTACTTATTCATAGAAAATGGTTGTTAAATTTTCCTTATGACTCTACCATCTTTTGCACAGAAAATGAATGTGTAAAACATAACTGGAGATATGGTATGAAATCAAATGATGAAATGGATTAATATTAATATTACACTTTTTTATCCACTTATTGTGATGGTCTATTTGAATTAGATTATATCACTGGAATCCTTTCCATTGTAAGAAAGTCAACAATATAGAAAGTATGTAAATGAAATAACTTATTCACCAGCTGCCATCAGAGTTCCTTTTTTCTTGTAGCAAAGTCAAAACCGATGCTTCTCTCTGCTTTCATATTTATTTTTCCTTTGCAGCCACATGCTATTGGTATGATTTTGAGGCCTGTAGGGATACGTTGATCAACTCTTTGTTAATTTAATTTAGTTAGTGGGTTGCAAACAGTCCTTCTATCATTTTTTGTTATTACAAAGGACTTGTGATGGTACAATATATTTAGCCATCTGCTACTTTAAAAACTTTTCTTTTGTTCTAGCTGTGGTTTCTTGCCAAAGCAGCAGTACAGCCATGTTGATTCTAGGTTCAGTTGCTTTTGGTATTATTGTGCTCATACTCATCATAGCAGTATTGATTCAGTGTGGTAGCAAAGACAAGGAGAAAAGCACCCTGTAGGTTTTTTGCTAAAATTTGCTCTACTTAACATTCTTAATCCTTTGATGGACATTTGCTTAATACCAAGCCATGAGACTAAGCCATACTTCATTCAAGTGCCTGTTTTAAGCAATCCTATCAAATATTAATCCTACTGTTCCTTTACTTGTAACTTGACTCCTTGCTTTCAATGTCACAGGATTTAACAGTGCTCATTGTAAGGAAAGCTTCCAAGAACATGCTATTTTATGAAAAAAACTTAGCCATGCCTTGTGCAACTTTTTCTAGTGGCATTCCCCTGTTATTTTCCAATATTGCAGGCAGGAGTGTATTTTGAAATTTCATAGTTAATCTCTATAGTTATTTCACTGAAAATATGCTACCCAACCCTGACTGCAAATATCACCTGCTATTGTTTGAAGTTATATCAAACATATATAATGTTCTTTTTGGTAATGGTAAATTACAAGCTATCATTGTTCCTCCACTCTTGGGGAATTTTTCTACATGAAGTTCATGAAACACAAAACATGAAATGGAGACAGCATTTATGAACAAAGTTTTTCTTTAGAAACTAGCTATTTTGTGTGTTTTCAGAAGTTGTCATCATTTCTTTCTTGTTGATTGCATATAAGCATTTGGAAATAATGGATTTCAGTGTGAAGCAGGTCAAAGAGAAGTTTCAACTATGTCAGACATTGACCACATTTTTAAGTTTCTAAGACCACATTCTAGAGTTCCAAGACCACTAAATTAAAAATAGCACTATTAAATCCTGGAAGCCATCCATGAAGGGCACCTTTTATTTCATTGAGCATTTATATGGCTACATATGATATAGCTGGATTGTACTGTTTGGAGTCTGAAACACAGGTCTTTTCTGTTTGATGGTATATTGGTCATGCATATAAGGGGCCATTCAAATATGATGTCATGCAAGAGGGGTGGGGGTGTCTTTTCATTTTGTGATAAAATGTGACAAGAGGTGGGTGATATTTTTGCAGTGTGATGTCACATTTTTCAAACAACTCAATATTTAGCACATTTTACTTCATATCAGCAAGTCTGGCCCTTTTTAGAACAATGTTGGCTCACATCTAAAAAAATCAGGCAATCCTATTTGGATGCCATTTTAAAGCCAAAAAGATATAATAAGTACATTATTATGAAAGCAGAAAAATAATGTATTGAAATTCATAATGTGATGTCACACATTAAGCGTGGGTGGGTAGTTTTGACTTTGTGACAAATTGTGACAGAGGATGGGTGTGTGTCTAAAAATGCCAAAATTGGTGTGATATACTATGTGAGTGGTCCATAAGTCTTGCAAATTAGTTGAAATTAATTAAGATTGTACTATTTGGAATCTAAAACTGGATCTGGAATCTTGATAAATCTGGATTATACTTTCCTATTTGATAGTGTATTTGTCATGCATATAGGTTTTACAAATTGGTTGAAATTAATTGAGATTACAAGAGATTGCATGAAATAAGTACTTGTTATTTGTTGTACAGTACACTTAACAGCTTTTTTTTGGTTTTTAGTAGGTAATATCAGGGTTAGGGAAAGGCCTGTTTTTACACATTTCACAATTTTATTTTAGTGAAAATGGGGAGGTGGGTGCAAGTGAAAAATACACACCAACTGAAAGCATGCCAGAGTCACAGAATGATCAAAAGGAGGTGAAAGTCTTCTCTTTTAGTACAATACATAGCTATTTCTCAGATTGTATGATATATAAAGTAATTCCTGTTCTACCATAATAATAATTTCATGCACCTGTGCATGCATGCATGAACTAATCCACCTTTCACCCAGTTATCCATTCAGTCCTTCATCCATACATCCATTTGTTTGTATTTGTGAAATCCTTGTAGAGTTTGTTTGATAGTTTAGACTCATATACCAGGTAATAGTGAAATGTGACTCAAATGACTGGGTTTTGTTTCATGCACTATTAATTTTTTTTGTCTGTTTGTGTTCTATTTTATTTTTTTTCTTTTAATGTCTTTAATTTTTTGACATTCAGGAAGTTGACTGCAAAATTGACTTGGAACCAAAGGAGAAGTCTGCAAGCCTCAAACAAGATAAGTTAGTTAGCTCTTTTTCTCCAAAGTTCCCACCGAGCTCACTGAAAAATCCTGGTAGCAATCAGCAGCAGGAAAGTTCTGCTTCAGACAAGCCAACTGATAAGGATGCTCCAAAATTGACGACAACTACACATGAAAACCAAACACTATCACCACAGGGGACAGTAAAATCTGTTGATTCAAAGCCTGATGATAAGAATACTGAAATGGAAGGGAGCCCTGAAAATAGTGGAAGTGGTGATGGAATCTACACAAAGGTCAAACCAGTAAAAGAAAAAGAGGAATGTGCCTACAGTGTTGTGAATATTGCAGATAGAGATACAGAGTATGAAATGATTGATGGGAAGTTAATGAGAAAGCAAGGTGGGAAGAATGAAAAACCAGTAAAATCAGACTATGAAGCTTTTAGTTGTGATATAAAGCCAAAACTTGATCCTGTCCTGTTTGCAGTTGAAGACTCTGGAGCTAGTGGCATTTATGAAGATGTTCCAGAGAGGCAAGAGTCTGTAGAACTCACAAAAGATAATGAAGTGAATTTGCAAGATCAGCACAATGAAAGTATGCAAGTGGGCAAAGCACATGAGGCTCATGAAGGACAGAAGAAAAAATGGGGTTTGACAAGATTCTCACTGATTAAGCGTGGTAAAAGCAAGCATGGACATGATGCTACAAAGAGTGACAAGCAGTCTCTGTCTTCAGGCCCAACAACACCTGAGGGGGCAGGCCCTGTTAATAATGGATCTGGTGAAAATAGCTCACATGGGAAGTCCGAAATCACATTTCCTGCAAGATCAGCAAGGCCTAGAACTGATGACAGTGGTCTTCCACCATTGCCTCCTCTTGAGAACCGAAATCAGAAAGTTGACCATCGTAGAACATACTATGATGCTCAGGCCCAAAGTGGATCCCATATTGAAAAGACAAGGACGCTTTCAGGTACTGAGATAGGTAAGTTCTTTGTTTTTCTAACTTTTACATGCTATTTTTTTAATAGCAGGCTCTTAGACAATGGCTGTCAGACTGTTACGCAAAGAGAGCCCATTTGGTTACAATTGATCTAGGCCAGGGAACTGCTACATTCTTTATCTCCTAAGAGATCAGTCAGCAATTCTTCAAGGGAAGGAGTGGGAGATATCTGGGACTTGAAGCAAAGTCAACACAGTATGGTAACTCTGGGATACTTGTTGATCACCTCTCTAGGAACTACTTGTTGCATATATAACACCTGCTGGGCCCTTTTTACGTGCCAACAAAAATCAAATCATTTTGGTCATTATGCCACTCAAGGCATGCTTGACAATATTAAACCTGCTGACAGGGTTTTTTAATGTGCAGTTCCACACAAAATATGCACTTCTAATGAAAAAAAGTATGTGATTCAAAGTGTGTTATTTAGTGGCCCAATGGTGTAGGAAAGTAAATAGCATTAAAAATGGTAGATTTAGATATGAAATGATAGGCAAAACATAACCAGAAATGGAATTTTTAGATGTAGTAACATCTATCTACCCCTTTTTGATAGAAGTAGGGAGTTCAATCCCATCAGCAACCAGAATTTAATTCTTCAGCACAGCATCATTGGATTTTATGTGCAGTTCTATGTTTTTCTTACGAAAAGTCCTGCTTTATGATTGCATGCTTGTTTTTTAGTCAATGAAAAGAAGACTGTTGTTATTGTGGACACTTGGAAGCAATGGTTTATTTTTTTTGAAAGCACTAAAACTGTTTACAGTTCTTTAACATCTACCCATTGGCATAACAGAGACATCCAGGGCCCTAAATAATGCAAAGTATTTCTCTCCAAAACCTTTGAGGGCTCCTTGGAGTTTCAAAAGCTTGCAGGCTCTTAGGAGTTATCCCATCCTTAAGGGCACAGCCCACAAAGCTGTGACTTGAAAGGGGCTCAGCCCCCCTAGCTCAGTAACTTTCTTGGCAGTGAAGCACTGAATAGTTCTTATTTGATGGTTAAAAAACTACTTTAGACTTAAAAAGCTGTTGAGAAAGTGCTATCTAGCAAAATAATTGTGACAAGGCAAGTATTAAAAGTACATTGCTTACTGAACAATATTCTCAGTTTCTGACTGACTGCAAGGTAGACTGACTTCAAAGTTTCTTATAAAACTGGACACATGAGAAGAGCCTCCCTAGCTATCAGTTTACTTTCTAAACCACTGCCCTAACTAGTGTCTGCTATGCTACTGCTTCTATCCAGTGTTTTGCCCTGCAAAAGCATACTGTCTTTATTTTTTGTCATATATAAATGTATTTCTTTGAAGCTGGGAATGATCAGCCCCTGAGCCCTTGATATATTCCATCCCTTTATGTAATTTTCTCTTTGGTAGCTGATTTATTTGGTACTCTGCTCAATACAGCACCACATTTTAGGGGTCATACAATTTTGGCATTTTTAGACACTCACCCACCCCATGTCACACTTTGTCACAAATTCAAAACCACCCACCCTCCCTCCCTCCAATGTGTGACATCACATTAAGAATCTCAACAGGATATTTTTCTGCTTTCATAGTAATGTCACAGAATAGTGACTTCACAATTCCGTGGTAATGTGTTTATTTTATCTTTTTTATTGAACATCAAAATATTTCACTACATCATTTTTCCTTCAACATATACTAAAAAAATAATGAAAACAGGTACATGTATTACAACACTATTTGAAGTTGTCAAAGATTGGTCTTTACGAAGTGGATAATCTGCAATCTCTGCCAAAAGTTCTTGGAATACCAATTACTTAATGCATGATTTCTCATAAGAATAATTTTCTTGTCTACGTTGAATGATTGAAATCCCCTCCCCCCTAAAATCAATGTTGAATTAAGTGTTTATTTGTCAGAGAAGTGTCTGCAAGTGTGGTAACTTTTTCTTTACCTGTCAACACTGCATATAACAACATTTTTTTGAGGGGGAGAAGGGGTAGTACTAAATGAGTAACAGAAATAATGCAAATGTTCCAAGACTTTTTGCAGAGATTGTAGATCTACAACACACATCCATGATACTGGATACATGACATCACATTCAAAAAACAACTCATTCACCCCTTGTCTTACTTTGTCACGAAAATCAAAGGACCCCCTACCCCCTTGCGTGACGTAATAATTGAATGGCCCCTTAGAGTGTAAACATACATTTTTGCCTCTCTTGTCAACTACAACGAGATTACCATGCGCTTTTGAGGGCCTATCACTTCTTGCTGAGTTGTATTCATAGGTTATTGCTTGTATAGCTAATCCAATGAGTGGCCTTTGGTCCACACATTCGATAGCCCTTCTCTGTATCATAATAAGTTTTGCTATAGTAATTTAAGGCTTTTTGATCTGTATTTTTTTATATTTTTATCTTGTACTTATTACCTTTGTATATGTACCTTTCTTTTCTTTCTAACTTGAGTTTTGATTGATGTAACTATTGTAAAGTAGGCATCGATTAGCTGTAATTTGGCTTTCTATTGTGTGTAAACATACATCCATAATACTGGATACATGACATCACATTCCTACATTAAATGCAGTGGTGATGATGATGATGGTGATGATGGTGATGGTGACGATGAGGATTATGATTATGATGAGGATGATGATGATGAGGATGACGTGATGATGATGGTGATGATGATGATGAGGATGATGATGATGATGTCATCTCAACAGAGTATTGAATGCCCCCACTACTTGCAAATACCAGCTCTTATTTCTTTTGTTCTTTCAGGTACTCTTGCAGCAGGGATGAATAGTGACGACTATGATGATATGTATGAGGTTCCTGATAGAGATATGTCAAAGGTGAAATTGAAAACCAATACCAAAAGCCCTGTTTCAAAACATCCACAAGTACTGCCTCCTTCGCCAGCGTTGTTGCACCGAGAGGTTCCGAAACCACCCAAGGAGGCTGCAGTTGTTGTGGACGATATAGATGGGGAAAGCGACGGAACTTACGATACGATATCTTGCAGTGTTCATCTTGGTGGAGAGGATTTATCGGGGAAAAAGCATCCAGCCGAAGCTTCTTCTGGTCTTTCGGACATTGATAGTCCATCAACAGAGCCCGAATATGCTGTTGTTGATAAGCGAAGAGAAAAGAATGTTGTGGAGGATGAGGGTGTGGAAAATTCTCCAAGCAGGAAAGAGAATCAAAATTCACCAGATGGAAATAAATTTCAAGTTCTTATTCGACGTACTACCATAAGCCTTGGCGATAAGGGGCAAAGCCACGCTAGGGAGACAAAAACAGTTGAAGTGATAGAAACACCTGCTCCACAGGTTCCACATAGTAACGAAATTGATATACAGCCTCATGACTCAGTACCAACACCGGCAGCTTTGGATGACCTATATGCGAAAGTAAACCTAGAAGAGAAGCATTTGGAGGAATCCAAAAGGGCATTGTATGCAACTGTCGACAAGCCCAAAACAGGTGTAGTTAGAATGTACTCGAGTGATGCATCGACTGACAATCGAGAAGAGTTTGAAGGGGACCATTATACAAGGATAAAAGGTTTGTTACGCTTTTAATCGTAGCAGTGCTCGATTTAAGCATTTTTTGAAAGTTCCCTATGTATTAGCACTGGATAATGAAGTCCCAATTTTTCTGTCTTTAAACACATATTTACATTACTCAGAGCTTCATTGAAACGCATTTTTGACCCTCTCTATCACGAACTTAGAACCTGAAAGACAAATGATTTGTTGTACACGTTTACTTTTTTTATAAGAAATCACTTTATAAGCAACCTAATACTAGACAGCCTAAAATTGAAGAAACTTTTAGAACTACAAGGGAAGAGCTAAGAGCTGTTAGACCAGCGCTCCTCAAATAGTGAGGAGCGCCCCCTTAGGGGGCATGATGCGATGCTAGATGGGGTGCGTATGAGCCCAGGGAACAGGAATGCTTATATAATGTTTACACGTAATTATCTAATTCATAGCAAGTGGAGGTGCATGATTTGTTCTCTTTCCATGAGGGGGCTTTGCAGAAAGTAATTGGGAAGCACTGCGTTAGACAAATAGCCAAGCCCGTTGCCAGGCCTGTATTTCAGGGGTGGCAAGATTGTACTCGAAGAATTACGGGGTGCAAAACATGAGAGCTTATTTCATATTCTATGCTATCAGAATCACATGGATAATGTGTGTGCGGGAAAAGATTGAATGAAAGGGTTTGTTTTCTCATTGGGACTCTTCAAGTAAACAGTGGTAATAGGTCCTAATTGGTCACACTTGGGGCCAATTAGACGCACCCTATCATATCTAACCGCATCTGGATATATATTTCGGTTAACCTTTAGGTCACTATCCGACGTTTTCATACTCTGATGAGTGTCGGACGAAAAAAGCTTTTGTACGTGAAAAGAATGTTGCCGCTTTTTCCTGCTGTGGGAAATTTATTTATTACAGAAACAAAGACAAACAATTTCTCTGATTATCTCTAGAATTTTTAGAATTCCATGATATTTTTCAAGCAAACCCATTTACCTAATTTTCCTGAATTCCCTGATCTTGCAGACACCCTTTAATTAGTATTCAAGCATACTAATAGCAAGCTAACATTAATTAGTATTCAAGAATACTATTAGCAAGCTAACATTAATTAGTATTCAAGAATACTAATAGCAAGCTAACATTAATTAGTGTTCAAGCATACTAATAGCAGCTAACATTAATTAGTATTCAAGCATACTAATAGCAAGCTAACATTAATTAGTATTCAAGAATACTAATAGCAAGCTAACATTAATTAGTATTCAAGCATACTAATAGCAAGCTAACATTAATTAGTATTCAAGAATACTAATAGCAAGCTAACATTAATTAGTATTCAAGCATACTAATAGCAAGCTAACATTAATTAGTATTCAAGCATACTAATAGCAAGCTAACATAAATTAGTATTCATATTTCATATATTCATATTTTATATTTTATACACAAAACCCTTCAGCATAATTACAGGAAAAAAACAATCTGCGAACTAAGTTATCTATAACGAAAAGTAGCTATGAAATTGGATAATAAAAACAAAACCTATTTAGCGTGGAGCTGTTCTTCCAGGGGGTTGTGTTTAGTTGTCTTGCTCTTCATATAAACTTTCAGTTGCCTTTTGAAAGTATTTATTGTTGGCAACTCTCGTATGTCTCTAGGCGTATTATTCCACTCCTTAAGAGCTGAGTAATGAAAGCTTTTTTTATAGCGTTCAGTCCTATGATTAGGGATTTGGAGATTTTGGCTATTTCTTGTATTGTAGGATGAGAAACTAGACCTTGGTTTATACTTTTCTAGGAAGCTGTTTGGGCAAAGTTTGTGTATGATTTTATAGGTCATAACATTCCTATCAAAGCAGATTATATTTTCTACATTCAAGCATGCTAATAGCATGCTAACATTAAATGTAGAATGTAGTTATTAGTACTAACTCCTCATGCTGCGTGTATTTGTTGTAAAATATAGTTAATCGTTTTCTAGTATTGTGATATTTACTATGTATTTTTTCACAGTAAGAAAAAGCGGCAAAATTCTTTTGACATATTTAAAACCTTTTTTTCTGTCCGACACTTATCAGACTTGGGGCCAATTAGACGCATCCTATCACATAAACCGCATCTGGTCACACTTGGGGCCAATTAGACGCATCCTATCACATAAACCGCATCTGGATATATATTTCGTTTAACTTTTAAGTCACTCACTATCCGACGTTTTCATACTCTGATGAATGTCGGACGAAAAAAGCTTTTAGTATGTCAAAAGAATGTTGCCGCTTTTTGGTGCTGTGGTAAAGTTCTGTAGTACCAGCAGACTGTTTATGTATTTTTCATACAGTACAATAAAATTTCACCATTTGTGGTTTTGTCTTTATTCATAGAATTGCAAGATGATGATTCCACAACCTCGAATAGGTCACGGCACAAAAATGCTCCGCCAGTGTCGAGTGAATACGAGGCATTAGATGAGCCTCAGTTTAGTGGTATGTTCTCCAATCTTGGTTCGCCGTTAAAACGTTCGCAGTTGGTCAGTCGCTCAATGTCGAACAAACAAGACAACAATGTAGTTGCAAAGGCTAATGCCGATTACGAAGTGATAACGCAATTCGAGAATGTTGCAAACAACCCCAGCAGACAAACTCCCCCCTCGAATGACTACGAGGAAATAATCACAGAGAAAAGAAATCAGTCGCCACGTCGTCGTCCGAAAATTGACGAGTATGCAGATATTAATGATATTTCTGGAATTGATTTTAAATTTTAGCGAATGGTGGCTAAAGTGCAATGTGCTCATAATTTTGTATGGTGATACATTCAAGCAAGTAAAATGTAGATTGAATTTATTGGATTATTACATTAATAGTGTAGCTTCGTATTTATAGGCTATTTGTAGCAATATTTTTATGGTGTATTATAGTTTAAAGGAGTTGGTAATAGAGCACAACAGTGCGAAACCACCCAAGATTGTCCAGTTATGGCAAGGAGAAAATCATGTGTAGTTTGTATTGTTTTACTCAAGAGACAAATCACTTACTTCAAGGGCAGAAACTTTCGCGAGAAGAAACATTCGCGAAATTTAGAAATAAACTTTTGCAAATTTCGATATCTTTTGCAAATTTCGCGGTAAAGACTTGCACGACCGTGAAAAAGCTTTTTTTGCGTGAAAAATCTTTCGTGACTGAAGAAAAGCGTGTGAAGAAACAAAGTTTCTATGCTTTTTCAGTGTCAAAATACAATACTGTGTGAATCGTTTCCAAATTGATTGAATCGTTGCTGGCAAGTAAAAATTTATGGTAGAAATTAGGCCATAGTTGCCTTCCAGAGAACTGTAAGTTCATTCGTTTGAAGGGGGAGCCTTAATTTACAACGTTTCAGGGTTAAGAAGATTAAAAATTGGTTGCTTATAGGCAGGAAAATTTTAAGGAAAAAACTTTCGCAGTAAGTATTTTCTATAATTTCGCGACAAAACCTTTGAATTTTTAAAGGCAGCTCGCGAGAAAGACTCACAAATCAGTGAAAAATCGAGCAGAACATCACAGAAAATTACTAAACTCTAAACAAAAGCATTACAAAAATCACAGCAATATCACTGGGAAACACTAAAATCACAACCAAGTCACTGGGAATCACAGAAAATTGCTAAAATCAAAGCAAAGTCATTTACAAGATTACAGAAGAGTCACCAAGAATCAAAGTTAAATCTAAAGACATTACGAAAATCACAGCAAAAGCACTAGAATCCTAGTTCGTTTGATCTTAGAAAATCACAGAAATTCTATGTGATTTTGAGAGGTGATTTAGCCCCAACAGCTGCCTTGCATAGTAATTTTGCTATTCCGACCAGGGAAATGTTCAAGCAACAAAAATCCATAGAAATTTTCTTATACTTCATTTATGTCCTTACAACCCGTCCAAGTGCCCCAATTCATCTTTTGTGTATAAAAATGGGTTCACACTATAGACATTTGTCTATAGATTCGGTAGATCATCTACAAAAGGAAAAAGTCGGCTGGACATTTGTCTGTATAAACTAGGGTGGGTAAACTAGCTGCGCACAGCACCTGGTGGATGAAACATGGAAAAATACACGCTTGAAGCATATATCTGTGCTTAGATACTAAAAGGAAGGAAAAAGACCATGGAAAACAACGTTACATCAATCTGTCGACAAATTTCTACGAGAAGTAGAACAGGATCTACTTCATTGAAAGGCAAGTCATCGACTGGCTCACACGCGGCTCCTTTTTTTGCACGTGCCGACATTCTTCGTTTTGTCGATGAACATCAGAATCTTTAGACAAAAATCTACATAGTGAACCCAGCTTAATGCTGGTAGATTAGTTTAAGGAGATCGGTATTTTGAATATTAATTGATTTCCTACTTCATCATAAGAAAGAACATCAGAGCAGAAGGTGAAATAAGGCAAAATGGTAAACGGAAGCATGCGAATACAGCTATTTTGGCAAAGTGAATAGGTATATCATGATCAATCTTCATTATCATCACCATCATCATCATCATCGCCATCATAATCATCATCATCATCATCATCATCATCATCATCATCATCATCATCATCATCATCATCATCATCAACATCATTCATATCTTCATATCACGTCATCATAGTCATCATCATCATAAACATCATCATCAAAACCATCCTCATCATAACCATCATCATCATCATCATCATCATCATCATCATCATCATCATCATCATCATCATCATCATCATCATCATCATCATCATCATCATCATCATCATCATTATCATCACTATCAATCATCACTATTAATCATCATTATCAATTATCGTCATCATCGTCATCATCACCATCCATCATCATCATCATCATCGTCATTATCATCACTTTATTAACGTATGCTACGTTACAATGAAAAGTAGTTAAATTACGGCTAATTAACATATTTTGAATCCGGTTGTTTATATTGATTCGTTCTTGAATTTAAGCAATTTTGAAGCTTGCTACTGTGATAAACTACATTCTTATAGCAAAAACAATGTCTTATCTCAAGATATTACTTTGAATTGTATTGTATATTTGGTAGAACAAGTTTATATTTGGCGTATATAGAATAGTAGCACTACACCAGGATCCTTGTGTTTTCTACTTTGCCACTTTCTGCTTTTCAGAATCAGATACTTATCATGAAGAATATTTTTCTATCCATTTTCAAAGTTTGCGATAGTATTACGACACCGATTTCGGTACCCAAGAATACATAGTGCAACAAAATCGTCTGGCTTTAGCTAAAACGTATGTATTAAAAAGTTAGAGCCCTTAATCAAAACTGAAATATGTAATGCATGGTTTTTGATACTACAAACAATGAAATATACATCACTCTTTTTCATACTTCCTTACTGGTCCACGCTGCCTGGCTGGTCCAAGTCACCCCATATTTACGGTACATAGCTTCAGTTTTATTTTTTATTAATCAATCCCAAATACAATTTTACAAAATAAATAACATTACAGCTAACTACTTACAATACACCTACCATACCACACAAAACCAAATTAAACTTAAAGAAGACAGGAAAAAAGAACTTTACATGATTGTATTTAAGAATGATTGATTAAGGAGGAGCTCTCTAAATAGATTTACTAATCGAGAGAGATCCCCTCATAAAGACAAATAAATCTAACAACGTATTTTGTAAACCTGTAAAACAAACATGTTACCAGATGTTTCTAATAACGAGATTCCAACGGTACATAGTGAAGGGTTCAAACAGGTTTTGGAGACCTATGGAAAATGAAAATGCAAATTTCCAGGATCTGGAAAGTTTAAGAAAAGGAAGGTGTTTTAAAATGGCTATGGAAAAGTTTTGGATATAAATGGATATAACTTGGCGTCGTACACAACGCCGTATATGGTGTGTTTGTTCATTTTACTATTTATAATATAGAATATAATCCAACTAAAAAATCATAAAATATAGCATTGAAAACAGTGTTTTTTCTATTTTTATGGGATTTCAAAATGCGAACGGAGATGTGTTTAATGTTCTGGAAATTTGGTAATTTGGCTTTGGAAAAGTTTTGGAAAATTTTTGGAATATTTTTGAAGGAGCTTGTATGAACCCAGATAGTGCAATATACAACGAACGAGGTTTGCACTTGGGAAAGGGACAAGGCCTAGCCACTAGCTGAGTCAATATACTTAGCTACAAGCGCCTACTTTTGTAAGTCCCATTTGAGTGAGTGAGTGAGTGAGTGAGTGAGTGAGTGAGTGAGTGAGTGAGTGAGTGAGTGAGTAAGTGAGTGAGTGAGTGACTGGGTTGGTGAGTGAATGGGTTGGTGAGTGAATGGGTTGGTGGGTGAGTAAGAGATGTGAAGTTCAAGAAAAATTGCTATTTGCCAATTAGCTAGGAGGAAGCTTGCAGCCCTTATAGTTCTCGCCTTCGGTCACATGAACTTTGTTAGTCTAGTGTCAGGCGTAGTTTATAGGCTGTGTCTAGGAAAGAGAATGATTGTTATACCAAAGAACGATCTGGCATAAGCTATCAATCATTTACAACATGCAACCTACAAGTATCAATCAAACTGAAAAAATTCTCACACAGAATAAAAATCAATCTCTTCTGTGCCTGATTTATGTGGAATTTAAATAGTCAATAAGTTGAATTACTGCGAGGCCTTTGAGGTAACGTAGCAGTACAATCGTGAGAACAGTCCCTAAAGAGAGTCGACATATACAAATGAAGAGTTACTTAATAAGCTTTGCATGGAAATGGAGGACGAAAGAACTAACAAGCAACTTTCAGTCGAGGTGCCGGAGGAACTGGGGCACCTTTGGTTTGAAAAAGTGCATCGTACTCAGAAATCAGCCAGTTTAATGACTCTAAACTCTCACCAAACATCTCTTGTTCAAATCCTTCAATATTTGAGTAGTGGTGAATGTGCGCTTTACGCTTGTATAACTTTAGAAACCTATCCCTAACTTCTAAAAACGGCTGTCGAATGCAAGTGTTGTTGGCAAGTGTAAGCATGGAATACTGATGGCCTACTGGAGCTACGGAACATAATCCAGTCTTCCAGCCCTCCTGGTTCCAGTATATAAAGTCAACAGAAGATTTCAAACGGTCGATATTTCTCCTCAAATCAGATATTTCCACTTTACCGCGTACAATCGTGGCACACGCGAGGTACAATTCTTGACGCGGGTTGACACGCATTAGTTGATTCTCCTTTGAGAAAGCATCAGTGAACATTTGGTCTAATCTGCGTGTGGGAATGTTGACATCAGCTAGGGCATACAGAGGCGTCATGCTTGATACCAAATAGTGCAGCTTTGGAAATGGGACTAAGTTCATTGATATCTCGTTCAAGTCCACATTCAATGATCCCTCAAATCGCGACGAGCTTGTAATGTTCAGTATTAAATTCGCTACGATGTTATTCACACTATCAAATGGTTTTTCTGAGCTTTTGCAAGTAGTACCACTGCTGGATGTAACAGCACTGATGGGCTTTATATTGGAGCCTGATACCTTGGAAGTTGTGATGTTTACTCGTTTTCCTGATCTTGGAGGTGGAAGGCTAGCTTGTATTTTCTTTACGATATCCATCAATGCCTTAAAATAAAAAGCACTAAGTTGAAACGCAATATAGTAACATACAAGGGTAATATTTACAAAATGAGCCATAATTTTGAATGCTTGTGGAGAAGCCAAGAAATCTCATGACATAGAAATGAAATGGAAGTATCTAGCTAGATAATAAATTATATAAACTGTCACTAAAAAGAATTCTAGTGCAGAAATAGATTTCGGATGCAGATTATTGTTTTGCAGGTCCAAAACGCTAATGGGAAAACTGTAAAAAAATGACATTCGCATTCGAAATATGAATGAAATGAAGATTCTAGTGTGAGGAAAATCCAAAGGCGATATACTGACAAAACTTAAAAAGGGCCATTTTCTTAAGTCTAGAATCTAGACCAACAAACAACACCAGGATAGACTATTCAATATGGAAAGTAGGGACTCCTGAAAACATGAAGTGGAACTTTGGACTACGTTCACACTGTACCGGGTCAATTTTCATCCAATACACAGCTATGGTGAATCACTTGCGTTCACACTGTGCCAACACAGTGTATCGGCGCAATTTTATATCCCTATAGATAGAAAAGTGTACCTCCTCCCTAGTAGACTTTAAATTACTTCGGATAGCAGGTACAAAAGTGTATCGGATCAATTTGACAATTGTGCACGCAAGGCTGATCTAGTACACTTGAAACGGACCAAAATTGATACGGTACAAGTGAACGCAGCTATAATACTCGTAGTACGTCCCAAATTGTCATAAACGCCGTACTATTCACCCACCTGATTCTCAATAGGCATGACACAATCTGCTCCATCTGTAAGTTGCCTCGTTGCCAACACACAATTGTAAGGTGAAGTGATAACATCGTCATCCACTGATGGATAGACGGGAATGTTGAACCTGTAAACATCTGGAAACTCGTCCTCAAGCAGGCGCAGAACATAAGTTCCAAGACCAGAACCAGTACCTATAAAATAAGAATTTTGGAGTATATAACGTGCTACGTCTGTCTGTTTCATGATAGGTAGCATTAGCATAGGTGTCAAATCTTGATTGGCCAACGAAGGAATCACCATCAAAGGATTCCTGCCAATAACTTTGCGAGAATTCGTTCGAAAAGCATCGAGAAGCGTGTTTTGGTGGTTAAAAGTATACTTTCTTTGCGAAAAAACTAATAACAAATAGTCTCGAATAATTGACAAACATTTTGCAAGCATGTTCAGAAGGATTCAACTCACATTCCCAGAAGGAGCAACTTTTATATCTTACACAGATCAAAAGTTATCCGCATTACAAGCTATCCATCTTTTCTTGTATTGTCCATAACTCTTAAATGCTTCTTAATTTTTGGCTAACTTTAGTCTCATGTTTCTTATAGACATATTTCTTATAAAAAAAATGTACTCTAAGTGCCGACTCAGATTTTCAGCCAAAAGTGAAACGAACAAAAAATTTGAAGTACGTACCACCACCCATTGAATGTATACAGAAGAAACATTGTAAACAATCACACATCTCAGCTGTACGCCTTATTGTGTTTGATATCTCATCCCTGTACCTGTCACCATATTCATAATGGCCAACAGCCCTGGAAAGAGGACCATAATTGACATATTTCAACTCAAATGCCATGGACTGTAAACATAAGACAAGAGACAATTTGTTGAGAACAGGGCCATATGAAAGTAGGATGTGTGCTAGTGCCACACTCCCATGCTTTGCTGGAGCTGTGGGGAATTTCTGGTTTGTTGATGAGAGTTAGCATACACAAACATCGCTTGTCAAATTTTTTGAATAATTGAACTCTAATGCTATATTTAAGTATGGTGGAATAAAGCTATTATCAAAGTTTTAAGGGGGCTCATCTTTCTTTCTGCCTTGGGTGTCTCTAAAGTCACTTAGTGGCTCCGAAAAGACGCCCTGCAGAACACAATATGAATAAGGCTCTACATCACATCAAATGACAATCATGTCACCTCTGTCATGATTGGTCAATGCGTCTTCTTTGCCTACCAACACCGTGATTTTGGTGGGCAGAAAAGATGCATTGACCAATCATGATAAAGGTGACATAATGGTCATGTGACATATCACAGAGCGTTATTGGCTGAATTTTGCATTGCTTACCAGTTGTTTCCTGACCCATAAACATCAGTGATCAGTTGCCGACTCTCAAAAACATCCCGAAGAGGGCCTTGCAGAATCTCGTTGACAACACCATCTTCCATATCAATGAGAACAGCCTATGCATGATAAGGGAGAGATCATAAAAAATTCAAAGCATGCCTTATTGTTAAAAGCTTTGCAGTTCCGTTTGCGAATTCCAAATGTTAAAGTTTAAGTGAATCATAAAAATGCATGCAGGTGCAAAGAACAATATGATCAAAAAAGGTTTGAATGTAAAAGTACTTTCTAGCTCCAACTACTGCAGGACAAATATACAAGACCACATCTATCTCTATATCCCTATGACATAAGGAGAAAGGTGATCTAGCAATATTTCATCAATAGATTCATCTTGTGGGAAGCGTAATTTTGCAATAAATCAAAGAATAAACATGATGAAAAGTAAGCACATGATTCAGGTCTCATTTTATTGACAATGTCAGAGACACTCTGGAAATACTTCCATAATTCATAAAGACATTCCACACTATAAAACTACCATGTTAAAGTTTGACACAGTCCTACAGACATTTCAGACCCAATTCCTGGTATCCATCATCAATGTAAAAAACAATCAAAGAGGTTGGAATAGTAAATCAAACAATCAAAATCATAACTTTTTGAGACCTCAAGGGACCCTTTAGAGGTTTTGGAGAGACAACTCTTTCATTTTTTTGGAGTAAAACTAAGATGGAACCCCAATCTTGTTAAATTCCTATGGGCACAGTGTTTCTGATATGCCACTCACCAAATTGCAGATAAAGCATTATGTTTACCCTAGCTTTCAGGTTCCTGATTTTCCCTCTTCCATCTCCAACAGGCAGCTCTTTCCATTCAGATCCCCTGGTGTAAAAATATGACCATTACTAGCTCTCTAGATTCAGAATATTTGGGCAGCAGTAACTACTACTACAGTAGAAACCCTCATAAAGGAACCTGTTTTCATAACCTTAAGGCTAAAATTTCATTGCTTGAACCCTCTAAACAAGAACAGCAAAGAGGTTGAAATGGGGATCATTCTTATATAATCGATTTGATGCTGTCCATGCTTCTTAAGTTAAACAAAAAATGACAAGATTATTATACAAGAATTCTGACTTTAAAGTGTTCTCAAGAATCATAAAAAATTATTGTGCTGAAAACAATGTAAATGCATGACAAGCATGTGCTGTATTTAAGTTGTATTTAAGAACCTAACAGACTGAAATTGAGAATATCAATCCACTAATTAAGAACCTATCCAGGTTGATCAGGAAACACCTAGGCTCTTTTATTGGGGTTTCTATTGCATCCCAAGCAACATGTCAGAGTGGAGGTTGTAGGGGTGTAACTTCTTGAAGGTCTGTTGGAAATACTTTTTGCTCTTGTCTGGAATTCTCCTTTACCAAAAAGTATGTGAGACAGCTGTAATTTTTGTACATACTAACTGTAATGACTATTTGGCAAGGGATCATTCACTAGTTACATAATGCCTCTAACTAGGAGGGGGTACCTTGATTAGCTATGGCATTGTTTAATTCATATGGAGGGCTTTGTTGCAGAGTATTATGAGGGGGAAGGAGGGTCTAAAAACAGCAAAACTGGAACTATGTACTTGATTGGGGGTTGGGAACCTTTCTGGCTGAGAGAGCCATGGAAGCCTCATATCTAAAAAAGGCCTTCCATGAGAGCCATATAATTGGGCATTGGTGTTGCATAGGACCACAAAATTTTCTAATTTGGCACAAACTTAGCAACCCAGGCTAAATGGCAACTGAAGATGACAGAAGTAGTAACTTTGGGAGACTATTTTGGAGGTATTTGCTGTTCCACAATGTTTTGAGTAAGTCTGCTACGATTTTTTTTGTGAGACAGACAGCCAGATGCAGTCTTGAAAAGAGCCACATGTGGCTCGTGAGCCATAGGTTCCAGACTGCTGTACTGGAGTAATGATTCCCAAAGACAAGCTTCATTCATAGTTGAACTTGTCAGCAATATCATTTCTTATACCTCTGCTCCAATTTCTCTCTGCACACCACTGGTTGCACTATACTATTTTCCTCACTCCATCCATAAGCATCTTAAGTAGAATGACATGACATTCAAGACCATCATATTTAGAAACCTAACTGTATACTAAAAATCTGTAAGATTAAATTTTGAGATCATTTCATCTGCATTAATACCAAAGGCACATGTTGGAGGTAACCAGGGGGTCATTAAATGCATACATATAAGTTTAAAATACCTGGTGTCGACATTTCTGAAAAAGCTGCTGATTGCTTCATCATATGTCCCATTCTAGATGTATATTTAAATACAAATAATTATCACATGCATGATGTTTTATAATAAATTCAAAATAAACAGTAATGAAAAACTATTCACTGCAAAATGATATGTAATTTATCTCAAAAAGAGTTTTTCCTTTCAATCTAAAACGAGCTTTTTCCCTTCGCAAAAATTTTACAATGTATGAAAAGGGGCAAAATTAATGCATGAACTAATGAAAAGTTATTGAAATAGAAAAGAATAAATGTGACATGCAATGGATGAATTAATCAGAGTACAAATAAATGAAAGATGTATATGACTACCTACACATATACAATACACATTTGATAGAGACATACCTTATTGACATGTGCATGTTCTCTGAGGGCTAAGTCCCAAAATCTGCAACCAATCTAAAAAACACAGACAATAGAGTACTATGAAGAATTATTTTTTCCAGTCAATTCAGCTCAAAACAAATGCTGCACTTGTTTACAAAGCAAAAATCAGCAGTTCTCATAGAAGACAGCTACCTAGAAACAAACACAACAATAAATATTATGTGGTGTCCCCTTTTGTGACATAAAGTGAATTTTACCAACTGGCTAAAGCTCACCCCCAATTCACAAATTACCCATGTCAACTCAGCCTTAGGTCACAAATAAGCACCTCTGCTTATTTTTCTTGAAAAATTTTCCAACCCCCACTCTTATTAGGGCCCCCACTTATTAAATTTTAAATTTTTCTAGGAGAAACCTGAAAAAAGTTGGTACTTTGTGTTGAGTTACTGAAGTAATCAATGAGATATAGGTGGCAAAATTATGTATAGTATTTGCTTGCAGTGACTTCAATTGGAGCATTATATAATTGTGCTGGTTGTTGCACAGTTAAGCCAAACTTCTGACCTCCCTGCTTATTCCAACCCTTCCCCCACTTATTCTGACCCCTCCCCACTAATTACATCTTGAGGAATTTTTGAACCCCCCTGCTTATCAGGATCCCCCCACTTATTCAGGACCTAAGAGTAACACTAGATCATTAAATCATCATTTTTAAAATTATGATTATTAGCACTACCACTCCACACACTCTCATTTTTACTATGCCATTTCTTTGCATTAGTTTGTTGCCTCATAACTTAATGCCATTACATTGCACCATGTCTCCTGATATTCCACATTGTTACTGGATTCCATATTTTTATCAACAAACGTTTATTTCATATTATTTCACTGGAATGTATTTTGTTGTAAGACCCCATAGGAAGTAATTAGCCTTTTATATATAGTTATACACATATGGAAAATGGCTCATTTGTAACTCAAGATGTTGGAGGAATCAGTCAAAGCAAGTCTTATAAAATTAAATTGGTTGTTTTACTTTTCAAATGCTTATCAACTTTATTATTTGCGATAAACTTTGGTAATGTTGCCCAGGCTTCATTGAAAGTATTTTGTGCTTGTAGTCCATAAACAGATTTGGATGAACAGTGCCTGCTGAAATTTGCATAGATAGAATAGACTTCTAAGTAAAATTTCAAGAAGCCGAAAAAATGATGCAAACGAGCCCTCACCTGGTTTCCACACTGACCAACTAAAAATAAAAGACAAAAGCTAAACAGGGTAAACTTTTAATGCGACCAACTGTAAATAAACATCCCTTCACAAGTGCATAGTGGTATTTGAAAGGAATACTGCATACAGCGCTTAGCCACTCTCAAGATAAGCAGATTCATAGCTTGCATCTGGATTAACCTTTATCATAACAAATCATACCCTGAACAATAATTGATTGCGTCATGCCCTTTAGGGTCTAGCTCCACAGCTACAGCGTTAAGTCCGCCATTTCCTACACCTTCTTCCCGTCTCTCGGTGCTCTGCGCGATATCTGCAGGACTTTGCGGTAGAGCCCATTCCTTTCGCACCACATGTTCCGTGCGGCCTTTTCTGTAAAGGAGACGTTGCCTGAGAGAGCAAATTGGTATGGGGCTATTGAATCCCAATGTTTTTAGTAATATAATCTTCCATAATTCCCCTTTTAATAGCATAGTGTTCCCTAGTCACTAAAACTCTACCTACTGAATGGAAAATTTCCCTTATTCCACAAACAATTCAAACGCCATATTTAAATTAAGTTGTGTGACTTAGCCTAACTTCATAGTCCTATCCATTTATGTATTTTCAGTTGATTTGTGTTGCTGTACGGGCGGATAGAATCCATATCACGGAATTTCACCAGTAATACGCAAGCTACGCTATTTATACCACTCTTTGAAAGTCTTCAGAATACGATTCATTGTCTTAATTTGATGCAACATAACTCCATTGCCTTCTTGCTCCTCACAGATTGTTCCATTTGCTGGAGGCATACACTACCAATCAAAATGGTTGCTTCAAAGAAACAAAAAAAGGCGATGGAAAGCATCAATACAAGGCTTGCCCTTGTCATGAAGAGTGGGAAATACACCCTTGGTTACAGATCAACATTGAAAACCCTCAGACAGGGAAAAGCCAAGCTTGTCATTATTGCTACCAATACTCCACAGCTCAGGTAGGTTCACCTGAACATCTAGATAATTTATTCGTAGGTTTTAGTGAATCACCATTTAAAGTTAGATAGTTATATGAGCCTCAGTAATGTATATTTCTTTCCAGTATGTTTATTATTTGTCAATAGCTGGTATAGTTTTTCCTTTGTATGCAGTCCATGCTCAGAAGAAATCTGTGTGCAAGCTTCAATTCACACATGCATCTTAGTTTGCATGAGTGATTGCTCTTAATTTTTTGGAGCTGCATGTACAATCCAAGATTTGTTTTTTAAAAATACAGAGTTTAGTGTTACTGAAGAATGTGAAATGTCTTATTTAAGATAAAACAGGGTAAAGCAGAGTTATGAAGGCAAAAGGTGACAATAATTAGTTTTGCAGTTGCAAAAAAAAAGTTCTTATTTGGTATGTGTGATTGCACAGTTGACAGTGATGTTGGCACGGGAAATTTTTCACTTGTACTGGAGAGTTTGCATATGTGTGGACACACATATGTGCGATTGCGCGTGTCTCTTGGCATGGACTGTATATGGTTTTTTCTTTTGTATTCTTTATATCAGGGCTCTTGCAGGTCTTTGAAATCCTGGAAAAGTGCTGGAATTTGAAATGTCATTTCAAGGCCGCATGAAACTCCTTCTAGATGAAAACTTTTCCTTGAAAACTGATAAAACTCCTTGCAAATTGGGAATTTTTACTTTTCACTTCTTTCACAACAACAAACAAAGCAAACAGTAATTTAAAGAAGTATCCAAAAGACAGTTAAAAGAACATTGCACAAGAAAACTTGTGAAATGCTAAGAAATGTGTCATTTTTGGTAGATTGTGCCTCCTGTGTATTCACACATGCACTGTGGATGTTCATTTAGAGCTCCTAGAAACTTTTTATTTTAGTCCTTGATTAGCCCTTGAAAACTCCTTGAATTTGCATATCAAAATCCTGCATGAACCCTGTTGTATGTAATTGCAGATATTTTCTCTACCATCAAGAATTTGGCAGAAATTTGCATGATAGTATCCCAAAGTATACTGTTCTGTGAAACACTGCCACACACCAAGTTGTGAGTTTTTCGTGAAGGTGGGAATCAGCATTTCTCACATTTCCCCGTGATTCACAAACAATTAGTGGTGACTTTTATAGCCTTTAAAGTATCCTTTATTTGCATAAGTAAGCTTTTATCTTAATTGTAAATCAGTCTTTGTAATTGAGCTTTTTGAAAAGATACTCCATTACATTAGTATTTTATAGAGGTATGGTAAAGCAGTGGCCACAATCTTTTATCACTGTTACCATTCAATATTTGGAAAATTTATCTTGACCCAGAGGGAAAGATTGTCCACTCTGCCACATAAACATGTTGTCACCTAGGTACCAAGAGTGCTTGTCCATATAATATGTCCATATAATTATCTGTGCAGTATTTCTGGTGAAGCCTGTTATAATTTGATACAGGGACCAGCACCTTTCCATGACCTGGGGGTTGTGAACCACTGATTTGATGAAAAGTATTCACTTTAGCAAGGGTAAAGCACAGCATGCATTTTTAGGAGCCTATGTATGCAGTATGTGTTCATAATGACAAAATCCTTAAAGAACCTTTTAGCTTTGAATATTTTTGGGAGCATCTCTGAGGAGGAAGATAAGGATTTTAGCACCTTAATCTTAGTTTGTATTTTTGTTTGGATTTTAGCCCCCATTCTATGATTTGGGTTTGAAATTTTGCTCCTATGGATTAACTGACAAATGTTATCAGCCCCCTTATATCATCTCTACTAAGCAAGCTCCCATTCAAAGAGAATCAGGCTCCTAGGGAGCTAATTTGAGGCTTCATGGTAAACTCTCTTCTATAAGAATGAATCATTTTTTCCTGAGCCTCAGTATTATATTTTTTGTTTTGAGCTGTAGACTATTCTTAGATTTTTCTTAAATACCAAAGGTGTATTTTTACCTAAAATCAAAGGAATAGATTTAGATCTTTGTTGATGTCATACTTTATAAATAGAAGCGGAACAGAATAGTAAATGTTGTATCAACAAAAGTTAGTGTACAAACAGTACTATAACTCAAATACACGAAGGTTCCCTAAGTCGTGATGAAACTTAATATGCTTGTAAACTTCACTCTTGAAAACATGTGTAGTTTTGAAGTAGCATGCTTTGCTAACATGCATCTTCCTGCTGCAGGAAAAGTGAGATTGAATACTATGCAATGTTGGCAAAAACAGGAGTCCACCATTACACTGGTAACAACATTGAACTTGGCACTGCATGTGGAAAATACTTCAGAGTTTCAGTCTTGAGTATCACTGATCCTGGAGATTCTGACATCATCAGATCTATGCCATCAGGAGACCAGACAGCCACACAATAAATAATTATTTGAAATGAAAAGAGCATTCTGTAATTTTTGCCTCTTTTTGTTTTTAACTGCTTGTGCGTGAGGAGATTTAGGGGTTGACACTCAGGCAAAAAGTGGCTTTCTTATATGAAAATTGTGCATGTACTTGCATAATTTATCACTCATTAAAAGTGCAAGATTTTTGCATTTTTTATGAAATCAGCAATTATTTTACCAAATGTGAAAGATTTTTCATATTGATGCAGAAGAAACGCGATTTCACACACAAAGGCACTGAAATGTTATGGGTGTAAGAAATTACCAACTGTTTACGTTTTGCATAAGCTCTAGCAAGGCAGAACTTTCAATAACTAACAGTTGAACTATGAAGCTTTTTTAACAACAAATAGCATTCAGTTTGTACCTCAAATTTCTCATCAAAATTTTCAATGCCAACTGAAGATAAGATTGCTAACAGCTTTTCGAAAAATTAGAATTGCCCCTCCTCTTTGGCATGCCCTTGACAATACACTTATAAATTTCTCTAGAGTCATTCAACCTTGATTGTTTTTGAATTCTCACCTTTTTCTTAGAACATAGCATTTTAATGAGAATACCTATCTTCGCTGATCCTCATAGTTCTTAACGTTTTTATTTAAGCTTATGACTTTCTTAAAGTGCTCTAAACGACAATATGTGTAATCTTACCTGACAATCAAAAAGAGCATTCAAATTTTTTTGAATGTTTTGCTTCATCATAAAACAAACAAGAACAGACCAAATTTGGTAGCCACAGTATAGAAAGAAAGAATTTGATCTTTAATGAAGATTGAGCCTTACATTTTTCCTAAATTATTTTGAAATTTCAATAATACTTAACTTCAGCCTTGGTATTCTCATAGAATATACGCTTTTTCGACCCATTACTGAAACTTTCTTGGCTTTTTCATGATTCAAGTTTCCCACCTTTTTTAGGGATCATTAACCCATTATGTAATCCAATAGTTACCATTTTTGAGACTCTCCGTCTCCTCTTGAAAACGCTTCATAGCATCATTGCCCTTCATATGAATTAAACAATGACGTAGCAAATCAAGGTGCCTCTCTTTCAGAGGCGTTATGTAGCAGGTGAGTGATCCCTTAACAAAAGAAAAGTCAGTATGACAAAGATAGCACTTTGTGAACAGAAAATTCGAGTTTTAAATACATATAAACTTATTGATTTTCTTAAGTCTCAAAAATGCAATTTTGAACTTTGTAGCTTTTCAGCAGTTGGCTACTACTTTCTTTTAAACTAGCTTATGAAGAAAAAAAGCATGTGTTCTTCTTAAAAGCGTAGACTACCTATCATAGCTTTTATCAATCGATTAAAACACTAACATTCAAGATAGAAAATTGTGCAAGCAGCAAGATTTTGAGTAAGAAAATCCATATTAAGTGCAAGACGTAAAAAATTTAACGATTAGATTTCCGAGCTAATATCATTATTAGATTCTCTATCGTATCCTACGTCTTCTGCCCTTGACAGAGTAACATTTTTCAAACTGGATCTCAACATCTCCAACTGATTGAGGTGTCCTTCTTGCCTTGATATCTGTGAGAAGTGTCGCTGTCGTTGACTTTTGGTGGGTATGAGAAGCATTTGCATTCTTTGCCCAAACAGGCCGACAAGATTGACGTATGCGATTACTAGTACTAATACACAAATCAGATGCTCGTGCACGTGAGAATCACTGGCGGAAGAAAGGAAATACGCTGGCAAAAAAATTGACCAGCATATGCAAGAGATGTACATTGTAAATCCTATATACCTAGATTCATTGTAATTTTTCGTGAAATTTCGCGTCTTGAAGGCGTACCAAGTGCAACAACCCATTAAGCCGACGCTGAGCACGAGATTGAGGACGAGTGGTAGAGCCTCGTTGCTGCAGCTGTGCATGACGTAACTCGCAACCTTGTAGTATGATTTTACCGGTTGGGGTATCTCACTGACTACCCATACAATTCCTAACAATAGCTGCATGCTTACGAAGCAAGCTACCATGAATAACTGAGAATTCTGACTCACTAACAAACGAGTTACGATAGTAGAATGAGCATTGACGAATACCATATGGATTCTGTTTATCTTTAGGAACAACGGCGAGTAACACATGCAAAAAGCAATTCCCGGGAGCAGGTAACGAACTGAACAAACTGCAGTGGATGGAGCTGCGAGGAACGTCAAAGGCGTTAGGAACAGAAGGTAGATGCCCACAAGCATAGCATAGCACAGCTCCTTCGCTGAAGATCTAATCACAATGTTGCCATCATGTTTACGGAAAATAATTAGTACAACTGTGGTTAATATAATTCCAAACGCTGATAGACCTGTGTAGGCCCATATAGCTCCAGTGTTTTGTTTGTCGTTCCTGAAATTACGGACCTCTAAAGCCAGACAAACTCGTTTGCGGGAATCCGGGTTGAAATCTTTTCCACAGTCAATACAGGTGTTATTCACAGATACCAAGTTTGCCCCACATTTTTCACAAGACCAGCAGCATTGTCTTAAGTGCAAGTCTGAGTGAAGAGTTGTAATTTCACCATCACGACAAGGCAATCGACATGACGATGTGACCAATCCAGAGTCATTTCTCCAACGGATTGATGACACGTTCAATATCAATACACCATCATATAGCTGAAAACCTTCTTTATCCTTTATAGTAGCAGTGTTATAGTTTCTCCGGTGGGTCCAGGAGCCAATTTTCTTGCTAACAAAGCGCATTCCATCTTTAACAAAGTTGAAAATATCAAATTTGATTGTAGATGGGTCATGCTTCGTCATTGGATCAGTCAAGTTGAGGGTAAAATCCGAAAAGGAATTGTTCTGAAGGAATTCTCTAATATGATTGAAATACTCTTCTTTCTTTGGTCTATATGTTAGCTGCTTGATTAAACATGGTGGCTTCATTAGCTTCCTTGAGCATTGCCACTTGATGTAACTCTTTATTGCATAGGCCAAAGCAAATACCGAATTTATGATAGGACTCACCGGTGTGAGTGGGTAGTATCCGAGACCCGGTAATATCTTCTCCTTCCCTGTGCATTCTTTTAATAAGCTATTAGCCCCCAGCTTAAATTTGCACGAGAAGGTATCTTCCCAGAATGCTATCGAGACACTGTCGCTTTGGTCCACTTTTAAAGCAAGAAAGTGATCTTTGAAATCTTTCAGCTCTTCTGATGTATGCTCCACACTAATAGCACCCTGTAGATAATCTTCACTACCTTTCGTGATCTCAATATAATTTGTAAACCCTCCCATGGCAAGGATCTGGTACTTGTTTTTAATGGCAAGCATTTTCATAGCTATAGCTAGGCCCATTGAGTCCCTGTTGTCTGTAAATAGGACGAGCCCCGCAGCTTTAACAGAAGCGATATCTCTTAAGGCGTCCAAATACTCAGTTATTGTTGGTTCTGAAGGGAAAGATATTTCTTTCGCAGTACAAATATTTGAGCGGGACACCAGTTTAATGAACACTTTTGAGAGGGTCTCGCCATTTCTCCCACTAGAACTTAACACCACTATGTAGTTCCACCCAAGTTTCTTAACTATAGCTACCATTGCTGAAATCTTGTAGCCATCAGCAGCCGTAGCTCGGAAAATGGATGTCGGTTGCTTCGTGTTATCGTTACGATAGCTGTTAGTAATAAGTGGGTTTCCCAATGCATCTGTGAGAAGAGAAACTTTGAATGCTTTGCGAGGTTCAACAGGGCTCACTACAGGACTCGGATCACCAATGTAGAACGATTTAAGTATCTTATTGTACTTCGTAATGTCTTCAGTGCGCATTATCTTTTCCGACAGATTCATGCCATAAACGATTTCTCTTTCGTTTACTTTTTCAATGGCAAAGCGATACGCTTCCCGAAAGTGAAATCCAGTCTGTATGTTGATTCGTTTTGTTTGTTCTCCAGAATCATTGAGAATGATCGTAAACAAGTCGAGAATTCCGCCAATGTAAAATTTTGCGCCTGAAATTTGAATTTTGTTTCTTATGAGAAAGAATAAGCAATAATGAAGAATAATGATATTGAATAATGGAGGTTGTATTGTTGAAGGAAACTTATTTCGAGAAATATGTTTCTATTACTTTAGCAATAACTCAATTTAAAACATTTGTGCTGGAAGTATGCCTTTATCATTCCTTTCTCAACGAGATCAAGATCGTGATCTACTTCATACTGAACCTATCTTACAATGTCACATCAGCAGTGGCGTAACAAGGCACACGTGATACATAGATTGGCCTAACGCTTGAGGACCCTTTTCAACTTTCCCTACAAGTAATGCAAAAACTTCTCTTGCAAGTGTGATGACGTAGTCAATCACCAAAAGGAGACATTGTGCTCCAAATCCCTAGAGAATATCTCATATCACAAAAGCCTCTTGGGGCCACTTCAGAACCTCAAATATTTGGGAGGCCATAGGAGTTGTCCTAACCTCAACCACTGCACAGTAGCGACTTATCACATTTCACCCTTACAGCTTTTAATGAGCAGGAAAACTTGTCGCTGTGACGAAATCAGCGGTTCAAGTATTTCATTTTTGTGGCTGAAATGGGACTGTGATTGATGCTACGGATGGCTATGGATCACTTCTTCAATCGAGGTAAAGCTGAAATAGTATTGTCAAACTTGCAATGTAGGCATAGACTGCATTAACAGGAGCCCCATGAGGAATAAGCTTTATACGCTACAGTTCTGCGCCAATGTGTCAAAGAGTCAAATATCTTTCCCCATTATATTCTTTCCGTAATTAAAGTATGTGAAAATGGGGATCTGGGGCTTAAATACTCTGGCATACAACAAAATCAGGATTTCTGTACGCCACGTATTCATGGCATAACCTACCCTGATTCCACTTTGGATAGGAGGGCACAATGTCTGATTAGCGAGGGAAAATCAACATTTGTGTATGGGTTGAAATATATTCCTACGATCCCAGCTAGGAACAAAGCGTGAAGAAGAAGGCACGAAAGATAGAAGATACTGACCCTGCTTATACTGTAACGGTGCAACTTCTGTACCGTAACAGATGGTGTTATGGATCAGCCTACTGTTCACATTGCTCCGTGGCACTTCCTGCTCCTCCTATTAGAACACTTTCCGTACCTGCTAAGAAAGCGTAACACTTCTTGACTCGTAACGGTACTTCTTGTACCGATACAGTGTAAATGGTAAGGTTCTCTGGTACAATTTCTGCAACAGAGCAGTGCAAATACAGTTGATACGTAACGTCTGTTGCGGAACAGAAATTGCACCGGTACAGTTTAAGCGGTGTTACTATATCTCAAAATCAGGACCTAGACAACACAAAGTATTTATTATACAACATCCAGCAAAATCTGTCTTACCAAGATGACATAAGCAGCCATATTCACCGAATAGCATCAGGACCAATCGCAACAAGACTTGACAATCCATGCTCGTCTGATTTCACATGAAATCTGCAGCAGAGAAACTGAAAGTGCAGAAAAAGTCGTTAATCCAGTCCAAAAACCGTGGGCGTGACTCAAAATAGCTGTTTGTGTAGGATCTGAAAGAGAGATCCTTGCAAATTTATAGGTCAGTAATTGCCTGATGTAAATATGATATATTATTTTATATTTTGAAGTTCCCTATGCCAGTGGAGGCCAATCCGCAGATGCTGAGCCGCATGCGGCTCTTAGCTTGGTTTCATGCGCCTCAATAATAACAATATGATAACAACGAGTACTTTATTTGAAGTTGGTTGTATTGTTTAGCAATATGCTGATTAAAAGCCAACTATGCAAAATGTATAAATCTAATTAAAGCTAAAATCAATAGATGCTACAAGAGATTCGGTTCTGGAGCAAATTTTTTGTATTATCTACAGCTGCAATTAAAGTTTTTAAAATAACTTATTTTTGCTTGAAAATCTCTAGTGATTGGGAGTATTTCATTTCGATTGGCAGTATCTGTCATACTTTTTTCCAGTAAACCTAATGATATTTATGCCATACAAAGTTGTCTTAGCTTTAAGTAAGGCAAGGCTGACGAAATGTATATGGTACATCTTTCGCCACAAATTCTTGTGTCATTTAAGGTTCTCACATTCATTGTTAAGGAACCCTTTTTGGTACTGTCGTTTTAATTTTCTTTGATCTTCGTAGAAGTCGAACCAGCAATTACTACGCTGACAAGTAGTTGACTTTGATCTCATCAGCTCTCTGCGTTAGACCCTGTCCAAACAATCCGATTTTTCACTCGATTTTGTCCTCAACATTTGATCTCAAAGTTGAGCGATGGTTGAGCATAGTCGAGCACGTGTGGCCAAACGACGACTCGATTTTTCGCTCGAATTTTCAACTACTCATATTTCCACAACGTGTATCAGCTAAAAACATTTACCATCACTTATATTTGCCGGCCAATGAGACGCTACTGCGCATGCTTTCACACGACTTCCTCGACAAGATGGCCGAACGGCTTGATTTTCACTCAACCACTCAACTCACTCAAAAAGGTGGCCAAACGGCTCGATTTTTGCTCGATTTTTTGTCGAGAAAAAATTGATTGAAAAATCGAGCCGTTTGGCCAGGGCCTTACGGTTCGTTCTATTGAAGTTCTTATTCTACGAATACCGTAATCCTTGGGCGCTTATAGAATTTTGTAGATGCAATGATGGATACTTATTCGAGAAGATGCTTATACGTGGTGGGTGTTTGTTTATTCAAATGGACTCAGGGCAATTCAAATAAAATGAAGGACAATAGATAACGAAAGAGGAATAACTTGAAGACAAAAGTTATTTGTAAATGAAAGCAAAAGTCGGCCTAGTCGTGTTATACACAACGGTTACAAGTGAAATTAAATTTGCAGAAGTTGTAGTGGAAAGCTAGAATAGACGGTTACTGTATCTCTGTTGACCGGGGATGCCAGAACAAGGTAGCAGCGGAGTACTCGCCCCTCTAACGCTAGTGGGAGGGGGGCCAAGAATGCCTTTTTCATCAAATGGTATTTTTGATAAAATCAGATCGGGGAATATTTGAAAGTACATTCTTGCCATCAAAGTATCACAAAACTTTCGAATTTGGCGAAAGACGTCTTCAGTGATACGCATACGGGGGGTCAGAATTTTCAAAAACGCATGAAACTTGGTCAAAAGTCTGCCATGCTGCAAGAGAAATGGTCACAGTATTTTCCGTGGCCTTTTTTCAGTAACAGTAGTTGGTCAAATGGTCAGAACACCCCCCTCCGAATGAAAAGTGTCTAGGCATATCTCTGGTTATCTTACAGTGTTAAATTGACTTCGAGTGCTTCGAAATTCAACGTTGAATTCAGCAAACTTTATAAAAAAACACGTTTGTGGCTGAAGCCTAACATATTCAGCAAACTATAGCTATTGGTTGCAGTCAATGAAGGGAGTGGTCATTAATTAGGTGTAGCATGGTGCACCACAGGAGAAAGCTGCCCCTTTGCCCTGATGTGCTTCCAGCACGCCTGCTGTTGACTTACCTTCCTTTATTCTGTAATTAAACAGGAGAGCAAATGACGTTAAAATGTCAATGAGCTCTGCTTTTTGTTATTAAGGAATGAGCCCCTTCGAGGGTGGGCGATTATTCGAGGGAGGCGCTTATTCATTATTTTTCTGCATATGATGGGCGCTTAATCAAGGGGCACTTAATAGAAGGAGGCGCTTAATCGAAGCATTACCATATATCTATTATCCTCGAACTACGTAAGCTCCATGTGATTTCCGTGTATTTCTGTTAGCTAACTGCATCTTTAAGTGTTATAATTTTAACCAACCAATAAGGCAAGATTTCATGCTAACTTTATAAGTTGTTGACGAGAATATAATGAGTCAATCTTCTATGTCTTCTGTTTTAAACTGGATAACTTGCTGTAGAGCGCACCTATAACAACTGAGAGAAATTTCCTAATATATTGCTCATGTAACTAACTCTAAGCTATTTGTAAACAAATATATGAATATAAAGTTTAAGCATGAATTGCAGTGCTACGAATTGATGGAAGTTTCCAGCATTTATGTTGAAGCGAGTGTTTCTTATATATGTTTAAGCTCAATAACAAACAATTAACTGGAGGAGATGTCCTGGGGGGAAGCCTACCTGTACAAACAATTTTGAGGGGCAAAAGCCTTATTTTTTATTTGTAAATCTCCAGGCTGCTAATTCTTATAGGGGGCAAAACCATGCAAAATTATTCATCTGGGGGCATTGCATTCTCGTGTCTCCCTGCAGGTACGTCTTAATAAGGCTGTTTTGTGTGAGAGAAAAAGTTGGGGTTCTGTTTTTGTGTGCCCATGTGCTTGATTTGGCTCTTTGCAGCAACACACTATAAAATGTGGCTCTAAGTTCTATAGCTGTTTAAATTTTAAATGAATTTCTCTTTACATTACCTATATTTGTTTTTATAACGATCAAAAGTAGGATGAACATAATCATACTACAAAAGTAGGAGTAGATTTTTAAATTCTGAAGTTGAAATAATCGAGCAACAAGCCTGCAATTCCTAATCATAATCCAAAAGGGGAGATCTCAAAGTATAAAATTAAAAATTGCTTCCTGCAATTTTATAAATACAAGTTGCTGGGAGCTAAAGCTGAAAATTTATTCATAAGTAATTCTCGATATTTGAATTGTCAGAGGCAGGAGTTAAATCCGCTAACACTTTTTTGAAGAGAATATGGCTTGGAATAAAAACATTGCAGAATTTTCATACCTCAGGATTAATTTCACATATTCCTTAGGAAAAGGGCACTTTTACTCTTTAAGGAAATGTGCAGAGATTTAGATTCCCAGGATCATCCGTATTTACACACCTGTACTCAGGGGTGAAGCTAAGGAAAAATGTTGGTGGAGTGCACAACCTCAATTTGTCTACAAACAGACTTCGTTCAAGCCCAATTTGACAACAAAGAGGAATTCTCTTGAGCTTCATCAGCAATGTAATGTTGACGAGCACTATTCATGTTCAAGAAATGTGCTGATAAGTTTAATATTAGGGGGAGGCACCCCCTGACCCCCTTCTGGCTACGCCCCTACCTGTGCTACCTTCTAGCATTTGAATCTGGTATCGGAGTCTTGCATCGGGATCTGCATCGGAATCTTTCGTGGGATTTTCCATCAGAATGTCGCTTCAAATTGGTTGATAAAGTGCAGCAAACAATCACTATCATCCTGGTCTGTTTAAATTTCATGTGAGTGTCCCCTTTTCCTAAATTTCTGTATTGAAAGTATATGCTTATCTCTTATCTATTATTTCGAAGTTCAACTTCTCTGTGCTATTTCATCTCTTAGTTTATTCGGAGAAGATTTTGATTTCTTTTTGCAAAAGCAGCTATTATTTTGCTTATCCATTCAGCCTATGGAGCCAGAGTTCATCATGCACATCATGTAAAGTGGCTTACATCGAAGATAGGATCACGAATGGACGTAGGAACTGAGTGTCACAAGGGGGGAATTCCCTCCACCTTCCACAAATTTGTTCTCAAAATTCCTTATTGCAGTTATAGACTTGCTCTTTTTGCTTATGAGGGTTGCCCCTGAAAAAGCTTACCCCCCCCCAACTTTTTGTATACTTCTTACCAAGGATGATTTCTAGGGGGACTCAGGGGGCGGAGCTCTCTTGCTAAAACTCTTGCTCATTTTGGAGGACTAAGCCCCCCCAAAATATGTTGCGCTAATCTTGCTTTTCAAAGTGCATTGACCTCGCTTCCAATACTTTGTATTGCATTGCCATGAATCTTTAGAGATCTTTCTAGATGTTAGGTACATTATACCACAATTAGCCTAAATTATCATGTCATCATCTTCAGAAATATGGGCATGGCTTCAAAAAGGCCACACCCACTTTATGACATTGCACCTAGAGCTGCCATGTCAAAAGTTTTAGAAATTTCCCCTGCTTCATGTGTACCTTGGATTTTGTGAATTCTGAAAAGTAAATTCAAGATGAGTTTTGTACTTACTTTGCTTGTCCTGACTTTTGATGCTAAACCCCAACGAAAAGAACGATACAATGATATAGTGTGTAATCCAAAGTCTCACAAAATTTCTCTCCAATATGCTTAAATGCCTTCATATAAAGCTCAATTCTGCCCGAGCTCATGATTTCATTCTCTTTTTTGTTGCGACAAAGATGAATGTCACCTGTTTTGTGTTCAGAGGTTGAATCCACAAGGTGACATTTCATTTGATCAGTTAAATACACAGCCCTGCAAAATTTGCTAACTGGTTGCAAATATGATTATCTTGCAAATTAATTATGATGACTTTCAATCAATTAATCCCACAATCAGTCATGAAACTGCGACTTCTTCTTGAGAATATTGATCATCATCTTACAATGCAGAAAAAATTTGATACACACCAAATGACTGCATAAATGAGGAAAGTTGGGTTAGCATGTTTTGAGTGAGCAATTCTTAAGCAACAACGAGGGACATCAGTATACAACAGAACAGCAGGTGTAGAAAAAGAAAAAGGTTATGAAGTAAAAAAGCAATATTGAAGAAGAAGTTGGTATGGTTGCGTAAAATAGGAGTAAAATTGAAGCAAAAACTTGGATATAGGTGGGATATACACCGGCAATTGCAAACGTGTTGTTGATGCGACAGGTATTTCATCGCGTTTTGATTTATTTCTAAACTACGGAGTTTCATTAGAATTATGTCTGATAGGTTGTAATTATAGCCCCCTAGCACAAAATCAGAGGCATTTGAACATTTGAGAGATGTAAGCTCTAGCGGAAGATTGCAAAAATGTTAGCCTACTGGTCTCTCACTTTGAAGTTACAGTCATTTAAAGTCATTTACTTCCTTTCGAGTGAAGAGCATCCCATAGGTCGTGCTGTCTTGTATAGGGACGTAGGAAGTATTTGAAAAATGTGGGTCACATGCATTCAGGGTCAACTATGCAAACTGATAAGGGATACTTTACAAAACAATGTGTGAAAAGGTGGGGGCAAGTATCCCTGTGCCCCACAGCCCGCGGTTCCTTTGTCCATGGTCTTTTATCCAAATCCAGGAAGCGAAATGGATTTTCATGGGGGAAATTGTAAGTCCCTTGCTTATCAAGGCCTCATTTACACTTAACCGTCTTCATGCGAAAACGGTATAGACATGCTCGGTTTTGGCCTAGCACTTACACTGGAACTTTTTACCATCCGGTATCATATGAAAACGATTTCTTACGAAAGCATTACACCGTCTACACAGTGCCGTTTTCATAAGAAAACATTTCCGTATTGTTTTCGTATGAAAACGGTATAGTGTAAACGGGGCCCAAGTCTATCTGGGCAGGTGTCACAAAGCATTGTCATGCTCATTGCTGTGTCTCAACACAGAACAGAAATCTCTCTATTCTGTTGTCTCAATATTAAACAAACTTTCATTTTAGTGATAACCAAGAACAGACTCATAGAAAGTTCTAACAATAGGTATATTGCAACACACAGTTTGCAAATACTGATGACAATGAGGGCACTAATATTTGACCAATGACTCTTGCAGATCTGTAGATGATGACACTAGTGTATTGTAACCGTATGCTGATGGTACACGTATTCGTTCATTTCCTGATTGTAACTACGTTCTTATCCGTATAAAAGATACGAAGAATTGGGAACCAGATTCTGCAACAAATACATTCTTGTAAATGGTAAGTTCGGTTCTTTTTGAGCTAAGTGTCTAGGGCAAAATGATTCACAAATGTTTGGCATTCTTCGTTCAATTTCTTAATATTCTTTAGCTCATTATTGCATAGTCTGCAAGGCATCGATTCCAAATGATTATACAATTCTATTGTGAAAAGGATTGTTGTACAACAGTTCTTGAGATGTAAGAGGGGTACTTGAGGCTCTTACCATCGAGCTCAATTTGTTCAAACCCTAGGTGTAGCCAGGCATTTTAAGTTCTAAACGCATGTTCAACAAACGTCTTTGCATAAAATTGATTTTAGCCCAGTATTGGCGCTTTCCATGATGGTTTCAGCTTCGAAAATATCTAAACACTTTTTTCCATACACGCATTGAAAAAAGTAAAAACTCTGGATCTATGCCTGAAGAAATGATAATTCCCAGTCAATCACAGCATGGGCGAGCCAGCTATCATAAGTTGGGAGGACGTCAGTAGGCTACACCGTTTGTGACTACATCCATTTTGCTGCAATGAAGCGAATACTTTGATAACGGCGTGCAATAAAAGACATGATGAAAGCACAGATGAAAGCGTGATAAAGACCAATTTTATAATGTGAAATGAAATATATTTTATTAGAGGTCTTGTCACCTCATCCTAATATTTTCTCTAGAATTTGGATGAATTAGAAAATTGATCCTGAAGAGGATTGGCGGGGGACATGACAACATGACTTCCCAGTCCCCCTGCCCGTAGCACCGCCAGTAAATGACAGAGTAGCATATTATATAAAACATTTTAATACATATAAAGCTATCGACACTCTTATCTTTCCAAAATCCAGCATCGAACTTTTCTAGCACAAGTTTCTTATAAACCACTTTCTTGGAAAAAATCTCAAGCCCTACACCAAACTTTCCCATGAAGTCAACGTTGGCGTGATGTGTGTCATCATCTCACATAACAATTGATAATCATTCTTTACACAATACATGGCTACCATTATCCTGCGAAACGTGAAGTCTCCCAAGAGGTACTGGCATACCTATATTTTGAACCACTCTGCTTTTTGCTGAAATGGACTTATTATCATTTTTATCATCATCATCATCATCATCATCATCCTCATCATCATCATCATCATCATCATCATCATCATCATCATCATCATCATCATCATCATCATCATCATCATCATCATCATCATCATCATCATCATCACCACCACCACCACCACCACCACCACCACCACCCTATCATGATTGCAAACACAATCATCAATGCCCTAACCACCTGATCATTATTGTAACCATCATCCAATCAACATAGTCATGTTCATCATCAACAATATCAGCAAGATTACTGCTAAAATAACGCATAATTAGCTGAAAAAAGCTTTGGCTAGCTTTGAACTACAACATATTCCATTTCTTTCTCTAACGTTTATTTTCAGAAATGCTATTTGTTCAACCAAAGTTTTGCAGTGTTTTTGATAATTGATGTAAATGGTTCTGAAAACATTGAATTAGCCTGACAACACTTGTCTTCAACAAAATCCTGTCGGGGCGCCGTAACTTAGAGAGTAACCATCCAGTTTTCTGGTGTATTCAACAATATACCAAATGCTTTTTGTATACATTTGGGCATTACAATAGAGCTTGATTTAAATATTTGCAAAGTACCTGAAGTTATCAATCATACATCATGCGCATTCGGAATGCAGTCGAATATAGCAAAAGAGTTCTGGTAAATCCAATTGAAGCTCAGTATTAAATAACGAGATGAAAGAAGCAGGAAACAGATCCTTTCAGAGGTAGAAGCGAACTGAAGAATTTAATGTGTAAGTAGGAGACTTATCAATAGTATCTAATGAATAGTACTTCAAGTTAACTAAGCCTCTCATTTCGAAACCATTCATTTGTGCCTGACAGTTTGCAGTAAGGCAAATGACTATATGCAATCGTAAACAACCGTTAATCTAAGGGAGAATTTGAACTTGATTTGAATTTGAAGTGCCATGAAAAATTCAGCTAAATTCAATAAAAAAAGCATATGCAATTTTGCATTTCTTGTTAGCCTTACTGGTATCAGCAAAGAACATTGCAAATGACTGCGACAACAGCAAAATTATGTTCTTCAGTGCACTACACATGAAAACCAGTTGCTGTATACCTTAATTCAGGTTATTAAACGGATTTTCAAGAAACTCATGTACAACAATGACACACTTATGAGTATGTTTGCAACATGATGACAGAGAATCAGACGCTTTCTCTCCAATTCTTAAGTACATGAATGATTGGAGCAGTGATGTGCCGAGACACCTTCTGTTGAAGGGAGGGGGGGGCTTTTTGACCAATTGATCAACTATTAAAAAAGGTCACTGAAAATATTGTGGCTAACTCCTCTCTTGCAGCATGGTTGACTTTTGACCAATTTTCTTGTAAATTTGTAAATATTGGGGGGGCACGACGCCCCCCACGCCCCCAATCCGCACATCCCTGGATTGGAATACAAGTCAAGATATCATACCATAAGATACATTGGATTAAAAGTATAATTTTTGTATGCTGATCTGTACACTTAAGGTATGGAGGGATTGTTGAATTAGTTGCAATGATTCTATGGTAGGCATTCAACAGAACACAAGAATCGACAGTTCAAGTGTTGTCGGTTTGTCTTTGCTACAGACGGAGTCTTAGAATATGCAGATTTTAGGCAGCTTGAGATTCACATTGAGAGCTTCCGAATATAGTCGTTGCAAAGAAAGTATATGCATTTGTTTACAGAAGTATGTTGTAGGCAGATACCAGGTCTATTCTTATGGAAATAGGAGATCTGTTCAGGGATATTTCTGTATAGCTTGAAAACTCAAACTTTGAACTAATATCGATTAGCATCTATACCATATGACCAAAGCAAGAAGAGGCACGAAAGTGGTACCAAAATTAACTTGTTATGTTTACTACACGCTTTTCTATATAAGAAACTACTTATAAAGAAACCTACATGTAGAAGACCGAAAAAATTTGAAAGATTTCTGTAACTACAAGCAGTCAAGAATCAGAAAGCCGGTCCCATTCATCGGCAGCAAAAACTAGCATTGGTACAATTTAAGAGCATCTTTCCTACGTTCTCAATGCTTGTGGAATTGAGTTATAGCAAGAATTAAAGGCATGTGTTTGCACCATTCCTATGGCATTCAATGTGCGGTGAAAATTAATGAACTATTAAGGAGTTACTATTTGAACATCAGAAGTCCAAGAATAAGGAACTTTTTGAAATAGGCTTTGGGGGCTAGGTTCCTTATGAAAAAAACGTGAATTGGAATAGAAGGAGAACCATTTTGTGTGGGCCTGGTTGCAAGGGAAGTAATAAGGGCAGTGATCTGCATCCATGCTATGTTCGGAAGCCACATCTTATTACGTATATCATAAGCAATAGTATTGCCATATATCTCGTATGGTATGACAAGGGTAAAAGCCTGAGTGCCTACTCTGAAGCTTTGGTTATCAATAGTAGTGGTTTATAAGAAAGTTGTTTGTAAGTGTTAATACCGGAGCCTAGACTTCTTAGGTAGAGAGAGACGAAAGAGCACACTATCTTTAGTTCGCTAGACCTCAGCTGAATTCCCACAATGCATACATCAAGTATTAATTGAGCAGCAACAACACATTTGAACAATTATAACATTAGAGAGTAGTACTCGACTGCTCAAAAAGTCAAGAAAGTGCCGTACTGGATTTTTCAGACCTAAGAAAGTTTGTTAGTGCATCTGTATTGAAAATTTGATTTATCTGCGTATCAAATGTCATGTATGTTACGCTGGCAGTCTTCTAGTAGTTTAACTTCTGCTATTTACTAAGATTTGTCAAAGCAGCCGTGGCCTAGCGGTAATGCACTCGACTAAGACCAACATGGTCCTGGCGCCATTCGTGACATCAGGAAGGGCATCCAGTCCTAAATGCTCGTGCCAGAACTAACGTCCTCTCAGTGACACCCTCCAAGCCCTAAGGACTTGGGGGAAACGGAGGTAAAATCGAGAGAGATACACTAAGATTTATCAACTTTAAAGCTGTACATGGAGCTTTTTACCTTTCTCTAATTTGCATGCACAATACATTAGAGCTAAGAAAGTTTGCCAAGAAAGTCGCAAGAAAGTTTTGATACTAAAATCTTGAAAACATTTAGAAAGTTTCAGCACTGGGCAAAAAACCGTGTATCGTGTATATGTGGAAACAAAAGGGTGAAAGGAAAGAGAATGAAAGGGTAAATGATAAAGAAAGAAAGAATGGAAAAGTAGACAATAAAGAAGAGAGAATGGATAAAAAGGATTGATCTCTAGACAGCCACAGGCCATTTTTCTGTTTCCATTGCATGGTGAATTTCAAATTATTTACTGTATTTTACAGTGAAAGTAAATTCAAATGATACTGATATTTATCATCACTGGTGGCAAGAATAACATCATATCTTTTTTATCAATTGTGTTTGTCGTAATTCAAAATCAATTGCACGAGATGCTGTTGGTTTAACATCGATTTTTATCAATGGTTGCGTAGCAAGAATTTTGAATTATCCGTTCTCTAATTTCTTTCTTCTGATTGGTCTTCTATTTATGTCATTGGTCAGACGATTCCAACTAAAGTGGGCTCGTTGTCCATTATTAAATATAATTTAATTTTCATTTTTGATTCACATTTGGGGCAAATTATAAATCCACGTCCTCAAAATTTTGAAAAATTGGCAAATGAGGGGTTGGATTAAGAGTGGGGGTTGGAAAAAATCTCAAAAACTAATAATTGGGGGGAACGACTATTCCATGCTCTCGAGTAAACTCACTTTACTTGAGCGACTGTAGTCGTCCCCCAGTTGTTTGGCTCGGCTGCCATTTCAAAAGCATCCTCTGGCTCTGTGAGATGCCTTCACAGTACAGCTTTTTGCTGATACTGCACGTTTTTTTTTGTAAGAAACCTAGCTCAAGGTATCTAAACATAGACAAAGGCTGTTTTACATCAGTTTCATAGATATAAAGAGGTCCTTCGATACAGTAAATCATGAGATTCTACTCAGGAGGATTTACTTATATAGAGTACAAAATAAGGAACTTTGCTGATTTAGGTCTTACCTTCGCACAGAAAGCACTGTTTTAGGGTAGGTGGACAAATTTCTACTTTTGAATACATAACATGTGGGGTACCTCATGGTTCGTGCTTATGGCCCCTTCTCTTTTTAGTATACACCAATGACCAACACCTATCTTTACATTATTCTGAGGTAAACATGTATGCTGATGATACCAGCATCTCATCTTCGCCGGACTCGATGCCTGACATAAACAAACATGTAAATTCTGACCTTCTCTGTTTAAAAAGATTGTTGAAATCAAGCAAGCTATCCCTCAATGTCACCAAAACACAAACTATTCTTTTAGGGGGTAGAAGAAATTCAAAAATGTTGATAATTCTGAAACTCAAAATTTACAAATCGTCATCGATCAGGAACCAATTTCGAATTTAAAAAACTTTGGGATTGAAGTTGACCACTTACTACATTGGGACGAGCATATTTCTGCTTTGATGAAAAAGATATCAAGAGGAATGGGCATGCTACGGTATAGAAAAAACATCTTCCTTTAACAGCGGTTCAATCAATGCATAGGAGCATTATTGAACCACATTTCAGATTCTGCTGTTCGGTGTGGGGAGTCTGTAGTGCTATAAATTTAAATAAACAACAGAAACTGCAAAACAGCGCTGCTAGGATAGCTACGAATATCCCATACGACGAACCGTCTCAGCCACGTTTGGAAAAATAGGATGGTAAACTATACGAGAACTTATTGATAAGGAAACTACCATTGTTGTAATGTCGTAAAATACCCCGTGTTTGATACGTCATTTTGACATGCGCAGTTGTAGTAGAACCGCGTGGTTCTTTTAATTAGAGACTTTACGATTTGAGGACAGTTGTTATGAGGAGTAGTGAGGGTGTGGATGAAAGATAGGAGATTAGTGCTATGATTAATATGTTGTTTCTTTTTGTTGTTTATTAAAACATAATTCAAAACAGACGCTATCTTGTTTCTCTGCCTCAATTACAACAACCATGATGGTACATAGGTCAACAAATTATGAAGCACCCAATTACCTCATGAGTTTGTTCGAAAGGTTTTCTCAAAATACCATTAGGGAGCTTCGCAATACAAAGACTGATCTTAAATTGCCTCTTTTAAAAACTTCCAGTGGTCAGAAACGCTTCTCTTACAGAGGAGCACGACTCTGGAACAATTTAAGTGATGATGCTAAAAACGCACAAACTCGAATTAAATTCAAAAAAGCTTACAAAACCTGTAGGAATATTCAATAACTTTTTATTTTTCGCGTCTGTTTGTTTTATTGCACGTAGTTTTTATTGTAATTTCTTCTTTTTATGTGAGTGTAATTAGATTATTTATTTTTGTATCATTTTGCAGAGCAGTATAAAAATCAACTTTCAGCTGAATACTCTACCCTGCTTACATAATTTAAAATGAAAGTGAATTGAAATGTCTAACTGTAAAAAATTCTTAATTTTTGCCTACGTTTTAGTTCTAAGGCTTTTTTAAAATTTTCTTGATTTCATGAACAAAATTGAAAACGTAAAGAGCACGTTGATGCAGCAAATTAATAGCATTATAACAAAATAGTGTGTCAGTTTGAGTTAAAGTCTAAAGCAAAGTCATACTCACATTGTTTTGATTCAAACTTACGTTGAACTAGATAACAGCTTTAATGTGCAATGTCTACAATTTCTTAGCCCTGTTTATGTAATGCTAGAAGTTTCTTAAATTTTAGGCTGTCTATTTGCCTATAAATCGGTTTTTTACAATAAAACAACGTGTACTCTTCGGTTCCGAATAAGCATCCCCCTGCTTATTTTTTCGAAAAACACTCCAGTCCCCCCCACTCTTATTAGGCCCCCGCGTATTAAATATTCAATTTTTCTAAGAGAACCCTGCAAAAAGCTGGTACTATTGTTGAGTTGCCCAAATAATGACTGAGATATATGTGGCAAAATTTTGAAAGTATTTACTTGCAGTGATGTTAATCGAGGCTTTTTATATTGGTGCTGGTTGTTGCACAGTTAGCCCAAGCTTCTGACTCCCCTGTTTATTCCGACCCCCTCGCTTATTTCATCTTGAGGAATTTTCTAATCCCCCACTTATTTGGGACTTCAGAGTACATGGCCTCGGTAATGGTTAATGTTTGTGTGAGAGATGCTTTGTGTTTTGGTTTCAACGCCAAAGAGGAAACCAATATTACCCTGTTTAAAATGAAAGGTAATCGCGCAATTTTCGTTGTGCGGAAGCGGACTGGATGTTCTCAAGCCATGTGCTATAAGCAAGTAGTCAAATAAGGTTCTATGAAATCAAGCACCACTGGATTTAATAAGAATTTCACTTTTTCTAAACAGAATATAGCAATATTCAAATCAAGGATGAAGATTCAAGCATTCATAGTCTTCTCAAGTGTGCTATTTATAAAACTTCCGCAATGCTACACAGCTAGCTTCTACGGTAAGTGTCTGATACTTCTGATCTACTTACATCCACTGTTGCAAAAAGAGGCGATTTTACAACACGCTAGGTAAGTGATTATGTAAAGATTTAGTAGCAGCATAACTGTGCATCTGATATCAACTGTTCACTTTCAAACTTTCAGTATTCTACACGTTTTTCTTACGAGAAACTTAGCTCAAGGCCTAGTAGTAAAAGCTTCTTAATTTTTAACCACATTTTGGTTTTGAAAAGTTTCATAGAAGTTTCTTAATTTAACGAACTAAGCTGCAGCGAAAACGTAAGCGAAACGTGGGCGTAGCAAACTAATAGTATTAAAACAAACAGAAATGCCTCAGTGATAGCTTAAGTTGTCATGTTCACATTGTTTTAGTTCATGTTTGCGTTAAGCCAATTAACGATATCAATGCCATATTTTTCTTTAGTTTCATAGCTCTTTCCTTTTAGCTCTAGAAGTGTCTTAAACTTTAGGGTGTCTAGTACTAGGTTGCTTATGAATTGGTTTCTTATAAAAAAAACGTGTATAGCTGGCTTCAATCACCTGAAGCTAACTACTTGCTACATTTACATATATATATATATATATATATATATATATATATATATATATATATATATATATATATATATATA
>WIPJ01000946.1:182632-217573 GCA_018155075.1 Cassiopea andromeda
TATATATGTATGTATGTATATAGAATTATATAGCTTGCCTCTCTGCTAAGACCATTGTACAGTTAATTTCTATTTACAGTGTATTGATAAATTTCTTTGAAGGTGTATTGCAGCTGGGTCTGTGTGAATTAAGCTTGAATGGGAATCATGTAAATGTTTATTCATTCACTACAATTCTACAGGCTCAGTATTCATGCTTAAAACAGTGTTTTTAAAGCTGTTGTATTCAAACAAAGCAGACCATTATAGAGGTACACTTGTAAGAGTAAGGCAAGAAAATTTAGGATAGCATATAATCTATAATGCATTGTATCATGATATAATCTAGTGCGCTATGCTGTAATATAATATAGTATTACAATATATAACATGATCTAATATAATACACTCTAAATAATATAGTATAGTGCAATATGGTATAGTATAATATAATGTACTATAAAATAATATAAGATAATATAATTAAATACAACAAAATATAATATAATACAGTATTGTATTATATTGTATAATGTAGTATAGCATAATATAATATAATATTATAAAATATAATATGATGTAATGTAATATAATATGATATGATATAATGTAATAAAATATAATATCATACAATATCATATAATATAGTGCAATACAGTATAATATACTACAATATACACACTTTTTGTTTTATAAGAAATCACTTTATAAGGAAATTGCATGCAGACATCTGAGATATGTAAGAAATTTATACTACTAACGGAAAAAACCTAAGGAACTTTTCTATTTGAAAAATATTTGCAGCTGCAAATAATCAAAAATTATGAAGCTCATTTCATTCATTTACATCCAAAACTCACATAGATACATTTATAAAACTTCTTTCCTACATTATTTGTGCATTTGGTCTTGAGCTCTAGCCAAAATTATAGGTAAAATTCAGAATTTTGATGTTTCTTTGTGTCTGTATCAATTTTGTGATACTATATGTGTAGTGAAAAATAAGGAACTATTGGAAATAGAATTCGATAAAAAGAGGTCCAAAAATAAGGAACTTTTGAACTAGGCCTTGAGCTAGTTTCCTTAAAAAATAAAAAGCTTGTAATATAATACAACATGCTATCATATAATATGTTATGACAAAATATATTTGATGGGGAAATTTGTGCTTATTACAGTTATTCCCACTGGCTTGGAATCATGCCTTTGTCATCTAATTGGCAAAAGCTCCAGCTTGTCCCGGCTCTTTAAATAAATTGCGTATATTTAGAGTATATTCGAATAGAAACAGGAAATGTTCTCCAACAAAATAACTATTATAGACTTGATCAAGCGTGCTTACATTGGATGCTATCTCATAAGAATGAAATGCCTCTCGAATTGAATGGTATCTCAAAAGAATGAAATATCTCTCGCTTCATTCTCCTCTCTTTTCTCTCGTTTACGTTACAAAAGCATGAATTGAGTTATGACGACTTCTGTCAGCATTATAACATAATTTAATATAATTTAATGTAATATAAACCAATTAATTAATAGAGTACAATAGTATAATAAGTTATAATACAGTATTGCATCATATCCAATAATATATAATGGAGTATGATGCATTGAAGGGAACATAGAAAATATGCGCTGTAGAGAATATGCATTGCATAAACGCAAATCAATATTTTATGTAGAGAAATAGATATTCGATAATATTCAAGCTCTGCTGAGTATCAAATTGTGCTCAGTTTTCTACAGCTTTATATACCTCTCATTCATCAAAGGAATTTTTCTGTGCTAAGAATTGAATATTGGCCACGATAGAGTTTTTAGAATGGAGTTGTCATATCGGACTCTATACAGCAAACTTCTCGGGCACTGTTTCTAGATAGCCTCTGCAAAAACTGCTACTGCCTCTAACAATTCCATTTCTGGTTGTGTTTCGCCTGTCGTCTCATACCTTAATCTATCATTTTTACTGCTATTTACTTCTTAGACCCTTAGGCCACTAAATAACCAACTTTTTAATTGCACAGTTTTTGTGTGGGACTGTACGTTTAAAAAACCCTGCTCCGCAACAGAATTACAACATGCCTGAGAGTTTTATTGTTTGCCAAATTAGCTATAGTTGCGATATTAACTTTAATGAATTCAAATACGATACAAAGGAAGCATGCATTCGCTCACAAAATAGGCTCTCCAAGCCTTTCAATTGAAAATATTCAAGTGTTTGAAGTAGCTAGGTTAGATAAGGTGCCGCAAAATATCCAAACGTTAACAAACTGTAATACACCTCGACGTTTACATTGGTGGATATATTGAATAGGGCATTTACGGTTGAAAAGTATTACTGTCATTTCACAGACGAGTATTGCTATTGTTGCCACCTTCCCGACAATCTGCTCATCCACAAAACCATTTCCAGAGTGAAAGGGTTCCCACCCCATATCCCCCAGTATTCCCCTGGTAACAAACCGTTACTAATTTATACTTAAAGTTTTGTACTTCATTCATTTAGGTAATGGAACTTTCTCAATTGGTGGCATATTCGATCTAGTGAATGCGAAGAATAACATAAATCCCCAAATTGGAATTCACTTTGTTGAGGCATTCCGCTTCGCTTTGCGACAGGTAAATAAAAATACCTCGTTAATGTATGGATTCAAATTTTCTGAAAGTATCCAGCAGGACAAGTTAGTTTACGAAACAGGAGATGGCAGTTCACTGGTTAGAACGATATTGTTTAGGTTTTTTGTTAGTTCTAAACAAAAGCAAGCAGCTATAGCCCCGTATGGCTCATATAATTCATACAAGCTCTCAATTTTAACGAATGGCCTAAAGTACGCACTGATCAGTTACAGTGCGTCTTTTGACACAACCAAAGACAGCAACTCAATGTTTTTTCGCACTGTTCCAGAGGATTCGTTCCGCGTGATGGCTTTAATCGATGTGATTAAGAGGCTTGGGTGGAATTTCGTATCAATTGTGAGCTCCAATGACCGCGATGGAGACAACGCCGCGCGCAAATTCATTAAGAAAAGCGAGGAGCATCGCATATGCTTTTACTCTCATATTTCCCTGCAAGAAGTTGTGACTGAAGATGACTACGTAAGCGCGATGACGCAAGCCAGCTCTAATTTGGATGCAAAGGGTCTTGTACTATTTACAAATATTGACGACTCACTAGGCCTAATGAGAGCCCTGCGTAAACTGAACAAAACACGCCGTTTCCAGATCCTTGCCGCATCAGGCTTCACAAATTACATTGAAATAACAAAAGGAAATGAAGATATTCTAGAAGGATCTATAAGCCTTGAGTACGCAACAAATGAAATACCAGGGTTCAGAGAGCATTTTCTTTCGCTAAATCTATCCGAAAACAACTACCCACAATTCGAGACATTTTGGGAAGAGACGTTCAACTGCAGTGTAAAAGGAATAGGCGGGAGAAAAAATTGCACAGGAAGAGAGAAACTGCAACCAGGTCTTGGCTACTACAAAAATACGCCAGTTCACTTTATGATAAACGTAGTATACACTTTGGCAAATGTATTCAGGAGTGTTATTGAAGCTGCTTGTAAGAATATTACTGGGTACTGCAAGGTAGATACAACAGGAATATCATATTATATCAAGCCTATAAGAAGCTACTTGCAGTCACATTCGTTCCCAGATTGCACTCTGAATGTCACAGATCCAGTAACAGGGCTAGATCCATATCTGGTTAGTTATGATATATTGAACTATGTTCGTAATGGCACTGGTTTTGCCAACAGAAAGGTAGGACGCTGGTTTTTTCGACGCAAGAGCTGGGACAGAACTGGCGAGTACTATCTTGATAACAACTTCAACGGGACGCTTTTCATGGAGGGGTGGAACATGACGTGGAGAAGCAACAGCTCCGTCGTAACATCGTCCTGTCGTCTGCCTTGTCCCGTTGGCTATGTTTGGAGAAAAAGCACTGACTATCGGCTTGAGAAATGCTGTTGGTCCTGCATTAAATGCTTGCAAAGCGAGATAACACAGAATAATCAATGCAAGGGATGCGTTCGTGGAAGCAAGCCCAATTCGGATAGGACGCAGTGCATGAAGCTGCCTACAGAATGCTTTAAAAGTTCACAAAAAGGGTCTTTTGCATTGAAAATTTACATGGCAATTGCAAGCAGTGGTATCGGTTGCGCCCTGTTTGTAATTGTCCTGTTTATAAAGGAAAATGGTAACCAGGTTGTACGTGCGTCAGGAAGAGAGTTGTGCTATTTCATGCTCGTTGGCGTCATTTTAACCTTCACTGTCCCGTTTACGTTCAACTTCGAGCCGTCTCCTACCATCTGCTCTATCCAAGTTGTCTTGCCTGGGATCGCCCTGTGTATATGCTATTCTCCGTTGTTTCTAAAAACTAACAGGATTTACAGGATATTCTGCAACGCGCAGACATCGATCTCACGGCCTCAACTCATCAGTCCAAAATCGCAACTGCTGCTACTGCTCTTCATTATATGCATTCAGATTCTGTTAGGTGTGGTTTGGATCGTCAGCAGCCATCCAGATGTCGGACAATACTTCCCGCCTGGGGAGTATGTCATACTCCATTGCGGCGATAACGGCACAAAGATGGTTCTAAACCTGATGTTCAGCGTCATCTTTATGATTTGCTGCACTTGGTATGCGTTTAAAACACGGAACTTTCCGAAGAACTACAACGAATCTAAGTACATTGGGTTCACTATGTATATCACATGCATTTGTTGGGCGATTTTTATGCCGATGTATTTTATATCAGGCGAAAACGAATCGTACATGCGCGTCCATTTGATTTGTGTCATAATGATATCCATCGGCTTTCTGACGTTGTTCGGCCTATTTGGGCAGAAGGTCCGCCTGATCCTGCGGCCGTCTCTGGTTGGCGAAAACCAGCCTCAGCAAGGACAATCCCAGGCTGACCCCAATAAATATCATGTTCAAATCCATAAAATTGATCCATTGTCAATGTGCCAACCACCAAAAACTAATAACGCCGATCTGGTTGTTGCGAATAGGCACTCCGCCAGTCCATGAATAGAAACCAAAAGACCATTTGAAAAGTCCGGCAGTCCATTCAAAAATTACACTTTCCAAGGCAATCTTAAACACTATGGGAACATGGCTGTACCCGGTAAAGAGTCAGTTGCTTCATAAGTGCTTTTAATCGATGGAAGCATACGGATTAGTGAGGAGAAAATGCTAAATGCCTTCCCGCATCACACTGATGCTTCTCAGAACACAATGATGTACATTCCATTCCAGGTAAACGATTAGCACTTTAGAAGTAAATGTATAAAGCAGTTTGGAGTAAATTATGGTTGACGTACAAGGTAACACAGGTTACTAACTATCAACTAGAGAATTGTTATTGATTTACAGGGCTGTTAAATGCTTATATCTCGAGAGTAACACAGGTTACTAAATACTAATTAGAGAACTATTGTTGATTTCCAGGGCAGTTAAATGTTAATATCTCGAAGGTAACACAGGTTACCAAATACTAATTAGAGACCTATAGTTGATTTCCAGGGCAGTTAAATGTTAATATCTCGAAGGTAACACAGGTTACCAAATACTAATTAGAGACCTATAGTTGATTTCCGGGGCAGTTAAATGCCTAAATCTCGAAGGAAACGCAGGTTACCAAATACCAGATAGAGAACTATTATTAATTTCCAAGACAGTTAAATACTCATATCTCGCCAGTTGCTCTGGAACGCTAAGTATAAGAGTGCAACTATCTGCATTTAAGGATTAGAAACTAAGGTCTCCAGCCATTCATAAGTTACTCTGAAGCGTTGTTCTAGATAGTGGAACTTCACGCGTTTAGTTGTTTCAAATAATGATAGTTTTTTTAGTTAGTAAGTTTCGAAGATTTTGACCATATTTAGAATGATACTCATCAATTGTTGCAGATCTGGAACAACACTTTGGCCATATCTAGAGCACAAGATTCGTTCTTTGTTAAATGAAACTAGTTTATAAGCAACGTAGTACTAGACAGATTAAAATTCAAGAAACTTTTAGAACTACAAGAAAGAGTTAAGAAACTTTAGAAACATTGGTCATTTAAATCCACTACCTACTTGAACGTAAAACTGAACCAAAACAATATGGGTATGACATTGCTTTAGATTTTAGCTCGCATTGAGGCATTTTGTTTGTTATAATTGTTGTAGATCTTTATTCAATAGCGCAGCGACTAAAATCAACACTCAATCATAGCATAACAATCGATTGGAAAAACTAGCATAAAAAGTGATATAACGGAAGTTGGAAAAGGTCCACAGTCTCAGCTGTCAATCAATGATAACAACAAACCAATAGAAATTCATAGCGAGTGTAATATTTCAACAATAATACTAGTAGTTTGCTACATCCATGTTGTGTTAGCGTTTTTACTGCAATTTAATTCATTGAATTAAGAAACCTTTAGAACTAAAATGTGGCAAAAAATTAATAAACCGCACTGACGCATTTGTAATGCTTCTGGCTAGCTACGTCAACGTTCTGTCTACGTTTTCACTGCAATTGTGATCATTACATTAAGAAACGTTTAAAAAATTTTTAGAACTAGAATGTCAGCAAAAATTAAGAAACTTTTACTTCTAGGCCTAGAGTTGAGTTTCTTATAAAAAGAATATGCATTCACCATATTTAACAAAGTATTTTGACCATATCAAGCATAATTTTGCTGATAGGAAATGGATTAATGTAGCACAACAGTTGGTACTCTTTCTCTTTTTCCTATCCACTCGGTAATTTCAGTTGTATACATAGGCGCAAACCATTCTGAAGTACTTGTGGCAAGCTACTTACAACTATCGAAAGTATTACCAATTTTTACCAAAGTGTATCCATTACCGCCGTTATCATGCTGTTTTAAGCTTCATAGAAAACTAGCTAGCTTTTGACAAAGAGCTTACCTCGGAACAGGGGTGACACCAGGAATTTTCCGATAGGGGCGTCTGACGCTTCCGACAAGGAGGCTGAAACACGGTTAGTGGGGTACAATAAATGGCAATAATCTCCAAAAAAGGTGTCACCCCTGTTTGACAGGGAGCTAACATGTTCTGACGGTGGGCTATAACCCTCCACTAGCGCGAACCCTAACCTCAAACATTACTCACTGAATGAATTTATCTGAAGCTAACCGAGGTAAGCTGATGAGTTCAATTCCCATTAGTCGCATGTTCTTTGTTGCTGTGTGACCATCTCTCTCTCTTCTCGACTTTTTTGGGCACCCTACATTACTGCTTGGTCTAAATTGCTGTTTGACCTAAATCTTGCATATAGCACAGCATTGGGAATCACCAAGCGCAGTTAATTCCCCAATGGAGCAAAGCTTTTGTGTGAATTGTCCCAAAGGCTTCATTCCATTCACAATGCCTCCTTTTGACGAAGGCAGATCCATTCAACCAAAGTCTCCTGAGAGTAAAAACGTCCCTGAAATCCTACATGGATTTAGAGGTAACAGAAAAACATGTAGCCCGATTCCAAGGTTGGATGACAGTAAACCCTTCGGCATTTTCCAAGTAAAACAATCTCAATAGGCACTCTTGCATTGGGTGAAACGCTAGTAATGGATTGAAGGTTAGCGCCTAACATTTCAAGCTAGTCCACCAAAAATCACATGATAATGTACATTCGTTGGGAAGAACTTCTTGTCGGGGGCTCCATATTATTGAAAAAGGTGCCCTAAGTTGTGTTACTCTGCTGTTCACATGACTAATGGTATAACTAATTTCTGGCTAAGCTGTAACCAAACATTTAATAGAGGCGCCTCCAAACTTGTTGCAGAATCAAGCAAAACAAGAAAGCTAAAATTGCACGCGAAAAAGGCCACGCAAATATGTTTCAATATCACTTCAATAGGAACTCTACATTTCTTTTCATTGCGAAAGTCAATCTCGAGCAATACATTTAAAAGCCAAATAAACATGTTTCTATCAAAATTTTACATTCTGTTACCAGAAAGCATTTCCGACAATGCACGCCAAGCCGGCGGACTGCAAGAGATATTGACAATATTTATGACAGGAGCTGAATAACTGTAGACTTGGTTTGGTATTTTAAAAACAGACGCATTCAATTTGCACAGAGATAAAATCACAAACATTTAACAAGGTTGTAAATCAAAACCCAACGAATAAGAACGTGTGTTTATGTGTTGTGACAAAATACAGCAGGGAATAATACAAACGTGCAGGTGTGTGTTTTGCGTAGCATCCAACGTAAAAAGCAAAATGCCTAAATTATAGCTGGTTTTATTATCTTATTTATTTACTCATTGAGAAAGAGGCTCATTCAAGAGGGAAATATCAGAACTTCAAATATACCAAAATTCAATACATATACATTGAAATAGACGGGGGGGGGGCACAGAGGTTAGGCGCACTCACCTTTCACAATGTCAGGAAAATGCTCCTGTTCAGCACAGTGATGGCGCTAGAAAAAAATTGCTGGGGGGGGACTAGAGCTGTTAAAGTGCCGAGAGTGAGCGGTGTCCATAAATCTTTGCAGACAATGCTTACCGTATTGCGTCCAAAAAACAGTAAAAAAAGGTCCCGGATTTTACGAAGTGCCGACGATGCAAGGAAATTTAAGTGCCAACGGGGGGTTAGCACAAATTTTGGGGGGCTGTAGCCCCCCAAGCCCAGCTGACGCCATCCTTGATTCAGAATAGGCAGTTGCCCTGTATTTTGATTATTTGGAGTGCGAGGTTGGCCCCAATGATATTATGCTTCTGCATCCTTGACTAAAAAGAGTCTTTCAAAGATTTGCTGGGATTGCGCAAACGTCAGGCACTAAATACCATAACAAGTAAAATAACTTCTTGCTGAATGACTGGAAAAAAGCATACTGACTCAAAGGTACACAAAAGTGATGAACTTTAAATTTATCAATTAAATACATAAATTCTTTTACTTTTCAAAAACCTTCAGATAGAACAATTCTATTTTCGGGTGCCTAAGGCCTCGGCTAAACGCTCTCAATTTCTCACTATACATTGCTCGACAAATGTCGAGCATTGTTGAGTGTTGTCGAGAGAGGGTGGCCAAACGCTCTCGAATTTTCACTCGACTTGAAACTCTGGATTCCACTTTTGCATTGTTTGAATGCGTGAAACATCCGCTTTTCAACGCTTCTTTTGTAGAATCTTTGGTAGAATCCTCTGTTCACTAATTAAAGAATTATAACTGCACATGCGAAAGCTCGACAGCGCTCGACAATTTTGAGCTTGACCAAACTTCACGCAACAAGAAATAGCCCTCTCCACTTCACTCAACGAGGTGGCCAAACGCTCTCGACTTCTCACTCAACATGCATGTCGAGCGTTGTATATTGAAAAGTCGACAGCGTTTGGCCGGGATTAAATGGAAGGCTGGGTGGAGGGGGGCTGAACATCTTTCTATATCATATAAGCGGGGAGCTATTTAGCGGAAGAATTGGAAATCTTTGAATTGCAAAAATGTGCTTTAAGGGATGACGAGTTAATTTATACAATACAATAATCTACACGACTCCTACTGCACTGGTAAATTTCGGTCCCTTTCTATGAGGTACCCGAGATAATTTGAAAAGCCCACAAATTCCATACCAGCTAATGCATTTAAAATGAAATTGTTCAGTTAAATCCTAGTTCGTCTATAAAGCTATCAACCTGAGTCCTGAGGTTCTTTGTTCTGCTTTATCTCTCTCTTGGTCCGGCTTCTAGTCTTTATGATTCTTCTGCGTGTTACTCGCGTGTACGCATGCCCACTGTCGTCTTCGCTACTGCTATTTTCAAATCGAAGCCCTTTCGTTGATTTTGCCCTCGGGCTATTCTCGTGTTTCAAGATCGATGTAAGATGTTCGTCTTTTGTTCTGTGAATATTTTCCACAAATCTCCCAGAAATATTTGCATGAGAATTGTTCCCATTGTACTTATTTTTCTAATAAAACGAGTTGAAAAAATAGAAGACAATTACTCAAGACAAAAATTATCAGCTCAAGATAGAAAAATGAACTCCTTTCAAAACCTAAAAAAATCGCCTGCACAATTCCAACCAGGAGGATGGTATATAGCAAAAACGATTCATTTTCAAAGAAACACAATAAAGAAATAATTTACACAAATGATAGGATAATTAATGGAGCGCATTCTCAGAAAGAGTTTCAAACTATCAAATCATCCTTCAGCCCGTTTTCCTTTAGGTGAAAGCGGACTCGCTAAGCCATCTATTTCGAAACCGTTCCTGTGCTTTCAAAAACAGTTTGCAAATATACCCGGGTAAAACTGGTATTCCAATCAAGTCGTAAAGAGGCCGGTTTCCATTTAAGCGAATTCTTCAGCGAAATAGTCGAGGAATTCGACAAGCGTGTTTTCTATCAGCGGCATTCAAAACGATTTTGGCGAATTGAAAAGAGGCCCAAGCGATCAGTGTGTTCTTATTGGTCAACTCTAAAAGAAGATGATTCTAATTTCTTTGTTTTTGGTTCTCTTATCGATGAATTCGCTGAAAAGTTGAACTTCTTTCAACTTTTGTATTTCGCTAGGGAATTCGCTTAAGCCGTAAAAGGGCAAAAGACATCCCAATAAATGACGGCCTTAATGTCTTGCAACGAAGCGCACGTTCATTCTCTCGAAAGGAAGCAATCGCTCATGTGGTCTATTCTAGTCTATTCGCAAGAACGGCTTTGACTTGCGGAAAAGCGACTTTTCAAACGATGATAACATACCCATTTCCTCCATAATACCATGAGATACACAGTAAAACAGCAAACGACAAGCTGTAACGGGAAAAGGATTAAATTAGCTATACATGGTTGTGTAAATAAGTATAGTTCAGCTACTTATACTCCACAGGGAAAGCACGAAAGTAGTTATCTACTCTCCAATCCAGTCCGGAATAAACGTTCCCCCGACTAATTTTTTTTTGAAAAATGCACACTATGACATTCTTATTGCAACCGCCCTCCCCGCGTATTAATTTTGATCTACGATGGCATCAAGCGGATAAAAAGAAAGTCAAAAGGAATGACAACGTAGCTGTAAGTCGTACGTACCAATGATGGTAGCATTGAGAAAGGATGATGGAAAAAATTTTAGTACGCTGGCGAGTATGTATGGAGCTGTATTTCTAGGACATTCTACCAGCCCCCCTGTTTATTGCCACCTCCCCGGTTATTTAGATTTAGAACTTTTTCCAACCACCCAACCATTACCATCCCCTTCTATTTCAGAGTGGAGAGTACACATGTACTGATTCAAGCATCTTTATCAGAATAAATGGCAATATCAAACAGAGGCTGTATGCAAAACAGCGCCATGGATGATGTAACAGGGGCCGCGCATTGACTTTGAAAGTGGAGGGTGCATGCCAAAATTTCATCAGCTTTTGGGCTTAGGGTATACATCCTGCATACAAAAAGTATCGTTTTCGGAAAAAAGTGGGGAACATAGCCCCGGTCACGCTATGGGGGAGCCCCTGTGTAAGGTAAATGAAAGTAACACAATCTCCTGACTCCCAAATATACATACCCCCGCCTATTTCTTGATTCAAAAAATTCCACCCAGGACATCCTTACTCCAGAACCCAGTCTAATAACTTTGAGTCACTAGTTCGATGGAGTACTAACTACTGCGGGAAATTGCGTTTAGCGGCTTGTGAAACCTTTAACATTTTCCACACATCCCGTTTACTCCAACCAGTTCGTCTTTTGCGGACTTAAAAGAGTAGTATACGCGATTGAAAATGGCGTGTTTCCCGTTATTCTTGAACGAAGACTGTGGCATTTTTCGTTGAGCCTAGATCATCCGAGATGGTCTCTCTTGCATATCAATGTTCTTTATTAAAAAAGCTTATAAACAATTATAACTAGACTATGTTAGCACAGTATCTAGTTTCGCAAGGGGCAGCTAATTAGCGAAAATCAAAGATGAGAAGTGACTATGCTGTCAGTTTCCAATAGGCTAACAAGGAAAGGGAATTTCATGCTCATATGTTTAAGAAAATTTTATGTATTATTGTCTAAAATATATTTACAACTGCGCTTTGGCCTTAGCCTTGTTCCTAATTTGTTCTTAATTTTCCATCAAATTTCAGAAACTTATTCTTGTAAAATTGTTTCTATAAAAAGAGTGTAGAAACACGTTTTTATAACAATAAGGATCGTTTCATTTCTTTTCATTTCCCAAGCACGGTAACCTCATCAACTAATGCTGCTTTTCAGGGGGCCATGACAAACTTTACAAGTTAAAATACAATATAAATATATGCAATAAAAGTAAATACCCTAATTACAAAACTAAAATAACAGAGTAATAACATAGGAAAAGAAAGATATGAAAGTCGACGTTTAAATACAGATACAGGTGCTTTTTTAACCTCAGATTCAAGGTTGTTCCAAAGTCCCACGATATGCAAATGATTTCTGCCCATTAGCAGTTTTAGATAGAGGCACTCAAAAATCAGTCCCAGAGTTTCTTAAATAGAAAAAGTCTCGAGTAAAGTTTCTTGAAAAGATATTTGAGAGATACGTCAGAGTGAGCAGAATCTCTTATGCGAAAGATCCCAAAAGAAATCACGGAAAGTTTTTTGAATCAAATTGTATTTGTTATTACATATTGGACTAGCATATTGACAAGCTACATTGCTGCTACCATTCTCAGTCGCGATGGAGATCTTTCAGCCCAAACTTGCAACAGTTACTTATCGCCTTCAATTAAAATACCGCCAACGTACGGGTCAATATTGACGATTCTATAGTATCTTGTGAGAGAATTACAGGAAAAATAGCATATGACGCTTAATGCTATGGTCATCATTGAAAAACATCCAGATGGTTCTGTAGGAGATAGCCGCTGTATCAATAAAATTGTACAATCTGCAATTCCAATTACCAAAATTATGTCATCAAATTATTCTAAGAAAAGACCAGTGTTTGACTGGTTCCCACGCAAAAATAAAAAGTTTGCTTGGACAAGATCAAAATGGATTCCCTCAATAGAGGCAGCATCAATAGAACTTAGCGCCTGGCCTTCAGCTTCTATGAGAATAGAAAAGTAAGTAAGTAAAGGTAGTACCGTATACTTTCGTACGCAGGGGAGTGCCTGTTAGAGAGGGCACTTATGCTGAGCCATCGGCAAGTGAGGTAGGGTGGCCAGTTCCTTTCCTCGCCGCCTTTATCTCCCCAGTGTTCCCACTGGATACCCATTTGCTGCTGGGTGAACAGTGAGCGAGTATTCAGTCAGGGAATCGTGTCGGACTCGAGCCGTTCACCTTCCGCACGAGAGGCATGCGCTCTAACCACTATGCTAACTCGCTCTTCTATGAGAATAGCGCCTAGTATTTCTTTTTTCTTCTGCAATTATGCTCAAGAGTTTTGTGTATAAAACTTGAATATGAATATTAATATGAGTATTATGGCAGTTCTTATGACAGTAGCACCTCGCATTTACAACAGCGCCTAGAACTAAGGCAGTGGCTTTCCCAATGTTCGTACAAAATGTTTCAAGAAAATTTCCAAAACTTTACCAAAGCCAAATAACCAAAATTCTTTTTTCGCCCGACACTCATCAGAGTATGAAAACGTCGGATAGTGACCTAAAGGTTAACCGAAATATATATCCAGATGCGGTTAATGTGATAGGATGCGTCTAATTGGCCCCAAGTGTGACCAATTAGGTCCTATTATCCATTGTTTACTTGAAGTGTCCCTTCAAACAAACTCTTTTTGTCTAAAGTTGTTTTCTCATTGGGACTCTTCAATTATCAATATTGTATACTTGAATTTGAATTCCATGATTAACATTTTGAATGCAATAGCGACGAAATATCGATTTTTGACCAATAAAAACACTAAATTTTGGAAATTGAGCCTCGTGATTTTCTTAAGATTTTCTTAAGATTTTGACCATGCATTTTCTTATAAACTATTCTCTTATAAAAAACCGCGTACAAAAATCAAGAAATCGTAAATTTAGGGTTACCAAAAAATAAGGCTTGAGAAATGAAAGATATACGACATTTAAGTTTGATTGATTGAGGCAAATGGTCTGGAGCTAGATGCAATTGTAAAATATGCCAATAATTACGCATACATTAGTTTCACGCATGCAGTACTTTTATTCTATTCTTTTAACTTCCTGTAGACTAATACATTTATTTGTTAAATAGTTGGTTTTAATTAGTATTTGTATATACCATGTACCTCTGTACCAACTTTAAATATATTGACTGATTGATTGATTGATTGATTGATTGATTAAGGTTTGCTTCTATTAAGGAATTTTATGGAAGTATTCGTTGATGAAGTCGCATCTGCAATTTTGCGTAATAAGGAAAGCCGACAATGGGATGCAAACTGAGGTAGAAACACTTAAGATATTAGATGAATAACTGCTTTAACTTGAATTCAGACATACCTGGAAAAATATCCATGAAACAATGGAGTAAATATCTGTATTTGAAAAAAGGTCTTTGCCATGACGAATGCAGACTAATGCTTCAAGAAGGGTGACAAAGCTAGAAAAGACGAAACACGTGTACTCGAAGGGGAATTAAAACAGGGAAGAACATAACGGGAGAATTTTGAATTTCAATCAACTTGTTAAAAATATCTTTGCCTTTTTAAGGATTATAATCACAATTACACTTGATGCAATAAAGCACAGGGAAATCATTCTTGTGTGATTTAAAGATAGTTGCAGAAGAAAAGATAACATTTGCAGAGTCTGAATTTAAATGAAAAGAGGCTATCTGATGAATATCTTTTCATCTGATAATACCAGCTATTTTAACAGGTAGCCCCTTTGTGTTCAACTAGAAGTTTAACCTCGCATAATTTGACATGTGATGATTTTTCACAACATATAGAAACGAGACGACGCAATATGCATAGATCTATTTAATGCTATTTCAACAATCTTGAAACTAATTTTCTGGCTTCAGTGTGAATGTTTCTTAATGTTTTGTCAAATTCAGCATCAGACGTTTCTTAAATGTTTCCTAAATTCCTCAAAACTTCCAATAACAAAAACAACCCAGATTCCGCAACTGTGATACAAGAAACATAACATTCCGATTTGTGAAGCGTGTAATGGCTGTTACTTCTACTTTTTCCTAGTTCAGTCAAAGATTTTTTTGTAAAGCAGTTTTCTTAAGTTAACATTTGAAACTCAGCCTGCCTATAATTCTTAAATTTTTCCCAATTTTTGCCTAACTTCAGCCCCGTATTTCTTATAGGCACGTTTCTTGTAAAAAATGTACTCCTTCTCCTGAAGGTAAATACATACATGTAGCAATTTTTAGATAGTCCAACCCCTAAGCGTGGGAGGCAGGGGGCTGCAGCCTCCCCCCAAGTTGGGCAGAAATCCCTTTCACTCGGGCAAATTTTCTGACAGAACAATGGGAAATTCGGGCAACTTTTCTGCCAGCTCTCCAGCTCTGTTTGATATTTCAGGTAGAAAATCTACAGCCCCCCTAAATTTGACATACTCCTACGCCCAAGGACAAATCCCCTATGCAGAGACAGGAAAAGCAACAAAGGCACCAAGCCTTCTAGCCCAAACACCTTTTCAAATTATTATGCAAAAAAGTAAATATTCGATTATAGCGAAATATCCAAGGAAATGGTAGCCAAAATTTCTGAGACAAGTCCTTAACGTTGAAACTTTACTGTTTGGGTGCTGGGCATCTTCTCGTACAGTACAGCACGAGTACCTAATTTCAGCCTTGTGTTTCTTATATACATATTCCTTATAAAAAAGGTGTATATTTTAAATCAATTTAAGCCATGCTAAGTTTCACACGGCTTTCTACTCACATGAAAACCCAACACTGTGTTCCAAGTCTTTTTGTTCGTGTGTCCGTTACATAGATGTAATATTGCCTGAAAAAAGCAAACAAAGTGTCCTGAGTCCAATGGAGAAAAACTGCGCTATCAACTGCAAAGGCACAAAGGATATGAAAATAATCAAAAATTAGCAAGGAAAAATGGAGAAAGAAATGAGAAAGTTCACCATTAGGCCCCTCAAGGACGGCTCAATGAAATTAAAGGCAGTATCAAGATCTACAAAACCATTTGACCTTTGAGTTATTCTGTAATGAAACTAAGGTGCGGGAATAAATGCTAGCCTTCGGAATTGAATATAAATGTCCCGACTTAACCAACCGAAAGAAACAATCTAAAGAATTATGACTAAGTTTCAATTAAACAAACTGGAATATGCTAGAGGACGCAGAAGTATTCTGGGTGAGATCAGAAACATCTTTAAATGCAGTCAAACCTCAAGGAACGAGTGTGGCCATCGAACCTTACGTCAAGGGTCGAGTGTGGCTCAACCTTTCCATCTCCCTGCAGTAGACAAGCACTCTAACCGCTATGCTACCGAGGCCATTTTACAGAAGCATCCATGCACACAAAACCTTAACTGATACAGAAATGTTCAGCATAATTCAGTTGGATCAAAAGAAAAAATCAAACTACCTCATAACTGGAGCTGTCATCAAACAAATGAGGATGAGACGATATAAGTTAACAGGATGTTTTGTTGGCACCATAAATATATGCTTTAGGAAGAATGTATTCAGCTCTGATATCTGAAAGACATTGATAGTGCTCAAATAAAACCATTAGTGCCAAAGAGTTTCACATGTGTTTACTGGGATGTCATCAATGTGGTGGTGTACCTTCAATTTCTTAAAAAGTGGAGTGCATAAGTCCCTTGTGACTCCCAGATTCTATATCTATGTTGCTATATCCAAGAAATGAAAGGATAGATTCCTACTATATACCAGCATTTCCCAAATACTGGACAACGCCCCCTTCAAGGGCATGATGTAATGCTGGGGGTGTGTCTGACCCCGGGGAAGAAGCTATGACCCTGGAAAACAGCTATATAATTTTGATGGATAGTGACCTTATTTATAACAATTGGGAGGTGCAAAGTATTTTCTCTTCCCATAGAGAGCTTTGCAAAAATAATTGAGAAGGACTGCTATGTATAAAGAAAAATAATAGAATCAGCTTTAAGGATCTCCTTACTTGCCACATTATACAGAGCTGGCAAATGGCAAAGTACCTCATGTAGGTACTCTTTGGATCCATCCATGATACATGAGTCCAACTAAAATCAAGATGAAATAGGTGAATTGAATAAGTTAAGAAATAACAGAAGAGGATGACAGAAGCATGTAAGATAATTAATAAGGGGAAAAAAGTACAATTGATCTAATGAAATAGTGAATCAAGTGATGAAGTTATTCTTGACTGAATTCAACTCTTTGGAAATAGCAGACTGCATAGTATCAGGGTTTGTGTTGTGATAACATTTAAGGACTTTCTTAAGGAGATTTTAAGGAGCAAGAAATGGTTTTTAAGGAGTATTCTTTTAGCATTTCCATGCGAACAAGTAAACCATTTCCCTAATAAATCTACCATTGAAAACCTTTTCTTCCAAGAGTTGAGTAGGAATAAGAAGTTTTAAGGATTCACTAAAATGCACAAATATAAGGAGTTTGTAAGCGCCCTTAAAAACATAGATCAAATCTAAGGTGCTTTTAAGTTTATCAGGTAGCACAAACCCTGTAGTATAAAGTAATTATATATGCATAACACCAAATGATATAGTGAGAGCACCGATTATTAAAATACAGATTTCCCATGTGTGTACCTTGCTGGAGTAAACTGCATAACCACTCTCTTCAGCTTCTTTGAAGTCCCACGAATGTCTCTGCAAATAAGCCACAAATATCAAAAACATAGTTGTAAAGGTTGAGATCAAAATATACATCAACAACTACAATAAAAAAAAATTGGTTTGCCAAATATTATTGGAGGAATGATCTTTGAAAATGTGCCTGAAAACCAGAACATAGAGCTTTCAGTCAACTTCTTGCATTTCTATCTTTTCTGAAGAAGAGTTTTCAAAGACTTCACTAGTAGATCACACTAGTTGAGTACCTAACTTACTAAGAAATTCAGTTCAATTGCACGCTAAAACAACCTCTTCTATGCTTCAATTCAATGCATGATGATGCAAGTGGACATTGTAGCTTCATGGGTAAAAGATAGTTAACAAAGGCAATACACTCAAAGACAGGAAACAGGCACTAGCCAAAGTTTGGAGTGATTTTCTGGAGAATGCATGTATTCTAACAAGATTTAGATAGGAAGAAGCCTCTAGCAAAAATTGAAAAGCAATTGCAGCACTACCAAAAACAAAAAAGAAAGTATATGAAATATCCTGCTGTGTATCCTGTGCTTAACAACTCACTTGATGCTTTCCCAGTAATACTTTCGCATTTCAAGTTTTTTGCATAGATAAAGTCCAAAATGAATTCCAAGGCCATTGCAAATTAAAACATCAAGAAGTATAGAGTCCCACCAGCACTCCTTGAAATTCTCCAGTAGATGTGAAAAGGCAATCTAAAAGAGAGGCATATCTAGGTATCATTGGTGTGATAAAGTATGATGTGCAACATCCAATTTCAAGAAGCATTTCAATCTCAAATAAATAGGCTAAAATGCTGATTTTTCATCACCATAGCCATCAGTTGTAAAAGCAGGGTGTATGAAGGATTTTGATGAACCAATTCAAGGAGTTTTCATGGACTGTTCCAGGACCAAAGTAAAAACTACCAAGGGGAAATCCAATATGGTAATTGGTACATTCATAGCACATGTGTGAATATGCAGAAGGCCCAAAATACCAAAAAGGAGACATTTCTTGGAATATCACAAGTATACTTGTATGCTCTTCTTTAACATTTTTTGGATATTTAAGTAAATAGTGAATATCCATAAATTTCAAGGAGCATGATCAATTTCTAATGAAAAGTTATCATTTTCAAGGAGTTTCAAATGCCCTTCAATTGACATTTCAAATTCCAGCACTTTTCAAGGAGTTCAAGGACCTGCACAAACTTTTAAAAGATGGTGCCTCTTCTCCCAATCTTGGTCAACAATTTCCAGAAGTGAGATTTTGGATAGCAAAATTTCATCATCAATTTATCTCAAAATATCAGGATGTCTATATACTACATGAAATAAGGCAGTTTGAAGGCAAGCTTCAAGACACATAAAAATGTCAAAAAATCAGCTCTACTGAAATATCAAAATGAAAAAAACATATATTTTATGAAAACATAGTAAACAAACAAATGCATGTATAAATATTGTAGAAAATATTACATAAATAATAAGTAAAAAATAGCTAAATCTACCAAGCTTTCTCTGCCCTAGTAAATTGGAAATTTCAATTACAGTTTGTTTTCAATAAACAAAAATCAAGATGAAATGCTCAAACCTCTGTTACTTCCCACATCAAACTAAGCAGCCACAGAATGCCAGCATGCCTTATCATAATTGCCTTCACAACCCAACCAATAAAATGTGCAATAACAAAGGTATCTGTTCGATGCCAAATTAAATCCCACCTAAGTTCACAATCAGCAGCATACACCTATGAAAAAATCAACTAAAATGCATTCAACATGCCAATTGCTGATAGGTAATGAAAGAGCTACTATATAATGACTGCATGAGTGTAAATTATATTCAATAGAGACATATGCTTGTGCTCCTGAAAAAGACGTGTGATCCTATTTGGCTTTACCACTATAATAGTGAGGCTTTTCTCCATTCATATTACTGTAATGCCTTGATTAAGCGCCTGAGCGCTTATAAAATGTTTGAGCCACAAGGCTGGGTTCTTATTCAAGCAGAGCACTTGTTTATTCAAATTGATCTCAGGGCAATTCAAATAAAATGAAAGATAATAGATAAAATAAAAAGATAAACTTGAATACCAAAGTTGTTGATAAATGAAAGCAACAAATTGCCCTGGTAGTTTTAGTTCAGTACACAGCAATGATAAGTGAAATTGAATTTGCAGAAGTTTTGGTGCAAAAGCTTGAAGAAAAGAAAAATCATTGACATAGAGATTTGGATAGACAAAATAGACTGCTATTGTATCTCTGTGGATATACCTTCCTCTATATCATAATTAAATGCCATAAAACATGTCGTAAAAACTGTCAATGAGCCCAGTTGCGTATAACAGAGGAATGGGCCTTGTCAAGGGCACTTACTTGAGGGGGTGCTTATTCATTATTTTTCTGAATAGGGTAGTTGCCTAATCGTTGGGGCACCTTATCAAGGGGGTACTTAATCAAGGCATTACAGTACTGAGATAAATCTACATGATTGGGAATCTGACATGATGGCTTGCAAGTGGTACCCCCACAGAGAAATATGTTGAACATAACTAAGATATATAAAAAGAAATGTGGGAAATATCTGGCAAAATATATGAAATATTCATATATGTCTAAACTCAAAATGTTGGAAAATCACATTTCTGGCAAATTTTTGATCTGGACATAAGCTTCTCAAATGAAAGTGCTCACATATACCTCTGTATCAGGTCCTTGGCCTTTTAAAGAGGGATCAAGATAGAACATCATTTCTCTGACATCATTATAGCTTTGGAACAGAATGAAAGTTAAAAACATCAAGTAGAGTATACCAAAACCTAAAAAAAAGAAAAACATAAGTAGGCCTTTAGAAATGTCAAAATGGAAAAAGCAATGGTACATTATAAATTTATAACTAAAGCATACACTTTTTGCTGGCTCTAATTCCCTCGATATACTCCAATGTCACTAAAAATGACAGCAGAAAATGAAATAAATATAATTAGAAACTTACCTAAAACCAGTCTCCAAACAGCTGGATGTGGTCTGACAAATGGACCTAAGAATGAATGAAAAAGTAAATTCAAATGAAAGCAAAACTGGTGATATCAATAAGCAAAAAATGTAAAAGTAAATTCAACATGCACATGTACAAATGGCAAAACCAGGGCAATGTATATCCCAAATTCCATAATGAGTAAAGTAAACAAGTACATAACAGTAACACCCTAGATGGAATACATGTTTTTTTTATAAGAAAATCATTATTTTGCCTGAGCCTCACTTTTCTTAACTTTTCCTGAAATTGAGCCTGAGATGTTCTTAAAGTTTTTCTTAACTTTTACTGAAATAAACTGGCTACAGTGCTTTACACTATCTTTAATAATATTGCACACTTGAATTTGAATTCCATCTTTACCATTTTGAATGCAATAATGACAAAATACTGATTTTTTGCCTATAAAAAAACTTAATTTTTGAAAATGAGCCTCTTGATTTTCTTATGATTTTCTTAAGATTTTGCTGATTTGAGCCTCATTTTCTTATAAACTTTTTTCTTATAAAAAAAACATGTATTGAGCAGCCCCCTACCATTTCATGCTCTATTGCTCTTGAAATACAATGAGAAGTAAGACAGGGGCTCAAGACATTCTGAAAAAAAGATGTTGTACACAAGACTTCAATAAACAGAGCTCACTAATGAATATAGCTTCTTACCATTTGGACAAATAAGTAGACAGAGAAATGCAAACACAACAACAACTGCAATGATTCCTTGCATAAAATTGTCATGCTGATTAGCTTCATAGTTCCTGCAAAAATTGCCATCTGGTTACTTCAACTAGCAACCAAACTGATCAAGAAGATGGTTAACCTGTTTAAACACCTAGGCAAGAAGCCCAGTCATGCAAACGTAAAAAGCATAATACATACATACATGCTTTATTTATGTCGCAGGTCAGTAGGGGCAGGTTATAGCTAATGTGGACCTGCTGTGCTAATCTAATTTAAACAATTTTAGGAAGAAGTAAATAAATAAGCAAACATACAGTAAATTTTACAGCAACCCAAGATTATCCCATAATCTTGGTACAATGACTTCTGCTGCAATTGAGTCAATTATCTAATTGCAGGAAAGTCTAAGTTGTACAGATTCATATGTAATAATGTTATGCTGTGAACTCTAAATAATATATTGTTAAATAAAAATGTGAAAGTTGTAGGTGACAAGTGCATAAACACTTTCAACTCTTTCTAGCTACATCCTGTCGTATAGTTAGCATCACATCTTTGGGCGGGCTACAAGGGCGTGGCCAGGGAAAGGAGGGGGCAAAATGGTTGTGGCCAAGATGAGGGGGGCCCAAAAGGTGTGGAACATTGATGGTAACAAAATTAACTAGGGGGTAGGGTTCTATAGTCCCCTGTCATGGGCAGCGTTGAAGTACCATACGATATGAAGGAAAACAGAATGATGAGGGGTCAGGGGGCAGAGCCCCCTGGAAAATTTTTTCGACAACACCATTTAAATATTAGGAAAACGCCCTTTTGGATATAAAGATACGTCCTTTTCCAGGTAGACAAGAGCAATTCCACTTGCTATTTCAATGCTACCTTCCAATGTATTGATTTTATTGCAGATTTGAGCATTTCTCGAACACCAACTTTTTCATCATGGCCCCACCCCTAGGCTACGCCTCTGGCTCTATTGTTGAATAGTATTTCACAAGATCGCATTGTCACTTTACAAGGCTATTGCAATCAAAAACTAGAAACCTATAGCAGTCAAAGCTTGCTTGCTTCCAACAGGTTAAGCTCCGTCGCTTAAAATCAGATAAATCCCAACAATGCACTTCTGGTTGGGGCTAGGCCTACCTCGTGAACGCTTTGTACAATAAGCCGAGCGTAAGCAAGCACATCATTGTTATTGATCTGGGCTTGTAAAGGAAGTCTATGGTAACATCTTCAACCTTCTGCTCATCCAAGTTCTCGTGCTCATCAGAGCTTGGGCAGGAACATGAAGAATATGTTCTCGATCGTGTGTAAGCTAATTCTGCCGCCATTTTCAAAAGAGCTAAAAAGAGGCGTGCGTGCTCATAATTGAACTGCATTCATTGTAATGGTTTATTTAACATGGCTCCATTCTCCGTTGGCTTTGTTCTCTTTTACTTCTGAACGCATGGATGTTGGAACCGGAGGGGCACAGGGGAAAAGAGCCCCCAAGTTTCACAAGTTTGTATAGTGCAAAGTACCCCTTTTCAGCAGTCACGAAGCCAGCTTTAAAAAGACAGGGGAGCAACCAGACCAGATGGGTGTGAGACCTAAATCTAAAGATGGTGCCTCTACGTTGGCTATAATTTGATCAATGTTTTTTATAGTCCTATGAAATCAGTAATGGGCATCTGGGTGCTTGCCCCCAGGAAAAATTCTCACATTTACATTTCCTACAATACTGGAGAATGCCCCTTTGGAAACATTGTTAAGTAACACTAGACATCTTCAGTCTATATTCTTTGACGTAGAAAAGACGATAACACGATGCCATATGATAACGATTCAGAGTTATTGGCGGGCAAAAGCGTTGAGCTGGGGGCACTGCCCCCCACGCCATCCCCTGGCTTTGTGGCTGTTTTTCAGCCTATATAAATGCTCTTTTTGCATGTGAGTGTGCCCGAATGCACATCCCCCTACTTTTTGAATTATTTATGCTTATCTGAATGTTTTTGTGCTTTGCTGATGTAGCCATTAATTTGTCTTTTTCTGAAAAGGTTTATCTATTGACATTTGTTTGGGAATTCAAAACAACGAGTGGAATATAAATCTTGTTAATACTTACTGTAAGAAACTGTTAGATATAGAATCAGGCTGAAACCATAGATAAAAGATCATAGAACAATTCTCTCTTCTCAGGGTTGTAGCCCCAGGTGACTCAGGGAGATGCAACCCCTTTTGTTGAAGTCATAGGAGCTGGGACAAGCCTACAGGGCATTGCTGATGGGGAGCACAAACCAATTTGCAGGGCCGCATTTGTGTTTGCTGGAGCCCTGGGAACACAAAGGATTGGTGGCACCTTAAAATAAATAAAAACAATTCTCGGTTACTACCATAGTAGTGTGCATCCTGCAAGCATGACTTCATGAATGTATCATACTATTTGATTTTGATTAGCTAACTTTGTATGTATGTTGTCAGCTAGAAAATTTAATGTGTAAAATTCGAATTAAAATAATCATATACACAAAATTCTTTATGAACAAAGACCTCAACCAAGGAAGTTAAAATGCTATCTGAAGACATTGCAACTCAGCTTCAAACAAGGACTGAAATTAGCAGCGCTTCCTAGGTATTTCGAAGTTTGCTTGGAGCCCTCTAAATGTAGAATTGTTAGGGGCCAATGGGCACATGTCCAGTGCGCCCAATGATAAATGCACCTCTGCGCAATTTATCGACAAAAGATGTTCTTCGAGCCAAATTTTTCGACAATTAAGACTTTCCTCAAGTTTTATCAGCAATACAATGTTGACGAGCACAACTGATGTAATACAAATTTGCTGACATCCTAATAATACTAAACGATGGAGCCTTGCACCACCTCCTGTGGCTATGCCCTTGTATAGGAGGTTATTTAGACAAAATCACTCTTTGAATCCCAAAGCCTTGGAATAGTTTCTTAATTATATACTTAGCTCGTTATTTGCAAACTCGTTTTAATAGTTTGTTTCCAACAATAAGCAATTTTATAATATGGAAGGGTGAGCCGGAGTAATCTTGTGAGCTTAAAGAGGAGGGATCTCAAAATTTTGCTTGAACCTCCATTGTAACAATACTACTGTATATTCTTTGTCCAGATTTTGAGAAGTTTTAGCTTCAAGGCCACGAGCAAGGATGCGTTTACAAATTCGAGTGAACCTGTACATTTCGGTTCGAAGAAAACTATCTATTACAAAAGCAGAAGACAGAGAAAAACCGAGTGCCACGCAAAATTGTTCATTTCCACATATGTACAAATACAAATCCTACAAATTCAATGAAAAAATAAGGAAAGGTATACGATTAGTTCTAGCTAAGCTTAAAGTAAATCCATCCTCCATTCTTCAAAATCCTCTACTAAGCAATACATTATCACCCAAATACCAGCAGAATTAAGAAAGACATATAATATACGAATTCTTTAGTATAAACTTTAAAAGTCAATAAGATACATGAAAAGGTTGCAGGGTAATCGTACTTGGGTTGTTGTCTGCAAGAAGCATGTCATGGACAATGCTAAGTTGCAAGTATATCTTAAAAGTGGGACGAATTGCGAACACAAAAAGGATCTGGGTTCTGTACTCTTACCTATGCCTATACACGATCAACAAGTAGGGTAGAAGTGCAGTTGGCCATCTAAAGCATGCAACCAGTCATATCGTAATATTAAATAACAATATCTTAAATTTTTGGCGTATAGGAACCACAAAACTAACACACAAAACATTTACAACTCAACATAACACGGAACAAATGTAGCAGGTCATAGATATAATTGTCAATACTAAGTTCTTAAAGAGCTAAAAAGCTGAAGTAGTATTGACAAGTCTACAATACAATATCAGGGCTTCTTGGGGCAAAAAGAATCTCTCTCCAAATATGCATACATAAATGTATATAAATATATATATAGATATATATATATATATATATATATACAAATAAATATATATATATAAATATATATACATATACATATAAATATATATATATATATATATTTATAAATGTATATTTATATATATATATATATATATATATATATATATTTATTTATTTATTTATTTGTATCAAGATCTATTCCAACATATATAATGTATACATAGATGGCAAACACGTGCATACAAATAACTGTCCTATCACTAGTTTTCAATGTTGCTAAAGTATGCTACTGGTACAGCAAGTTGACAATAAAATACGCTAATTGGAAATTCAATACTCTGCTTGATGGATTAAGAAACTATAAATGACAAGAGTGATACAAAACATGTTTGAAAACCAAAGTAGACCAAATACTGGCGTATTTTCTAGCAATAGACCCCCCTACAATAACACCCAAAAACAAATGACGATTTTGGCTAGTAAATCGAAGCATAATCACCATTACTCCTCTGAAGCGTAGATTGTGATGTTAATTATGACGGGTTGATGAAAATGAATTGGGGAAACTGTTTCCAAGTAGTGGTTTCTGAGGGCTTTTATTTTAACATATTTGATGACGTCAGGTCTTGCAAAATTCAAACAAAATACAAGCTGATTCTTAATTGGCTCCAGCATGCTCAACTGTATACATAATAAAAAATTTCAAAAAGTTGAAATTTTTTTCAAAATCTCTTCCCTTGTTCCTACAGAGTCTGGGAACATAGACAAGCTCAACTTTCGAGTCATTCTTTAAGCTGATTTAGGAAAATAAACTACTTTCAAGTAAAGACGGTTCTTGGAGGAGAAAGACCTGCCTTTACACTAACAATAGGGGGCAAAAATTATAACTGAGCACTTAATCCCCAGGTGATAATTTTGTTGAGGGGGGATATTATACCGGCTTTTCTATTTGGTGGAGTACTGCTCCTCCACAACCCTTGAAGCTATGTGCCTGATTTCAACAGATTAACTCAAGAGATTATGACACGACTCAATGTTGCCTCATAGTCAGCCAAGAAAATATAACCCTTCCTACACAAATAGAGTATTCCATTTGAAATAGAATTCTACCAATACCTACTTAAATCAAAAATTCGTTTGACGGCGTTTTTTCATTTCCATTGCATCCAAAATCGGCTGCCTCTTATCTTGGTATCTTTTGCGCAAATCCTCAATCTCTCGTTCCATGTCCCGGTCCAAAGAGCCCATTCTTTGGTTCAACTCCTCATAAGTGAGACCTTTCAGCTGTTAAAATTTAAATTGATTTAGTAAAAAGACATCAAATGACGCAACTAAAGAAGGGTATACACAGAGTCACATACACTAGGCTGGTTGGGTGAGTGCGACACCCCCAGGCGATTACTAATTGACATTCTCTTAGGGAATCGTCGTTATCAATGTCCGGAACAGGGACTGAGGGAGAAATAATTCTTCTTTTGAAAAAATCAGAAAGGGCCAGAAACCTGCTATAGGCCAGTGTTGCTATGGTCCAACTTTTCTCTACGAGAAAACTGACCAATAATATTTTGGTAGTGTTACATCCCACATCCCTAATGTGCCCCCTTGCTTGTAGAATTCATTACTGTGCAATGAAACGATGGAATGGTCCACTGACAATTGGTAGGTAAAACTAAAAGTCGGCATTACAAAGAAAAGGTTCCATAGGCAAATCCATAATAAGGCCTCGCATTCACAAGCAACAACGGACCATAACAAGGATCAAACCAAAACTGGATCTGCCTTCAAAACAGTCCCGAAGTATGTCAGATAACGGACCAGAAATGGACAGGATTCACGAGACTCATTTGAAAGCAAGAGCTGTCCGTACTAAAAGCTTGGATCCTATCAACGTTTGCTCATATAAACAGGGACTGGATTTGAAGCATCAGAAAAGCGTAGCACAAGGTAAGGGTAGCGATACGAAAAAGCAGCTGAGCAATAATACTTTCAGGTGCCAAATAATCGTACGCCCCTCCACCTATTAATTTTTCGATTTTTTCCCAACCCTCTGGGCCTTATTATGAGCCCCCGTTTTATAATTTTAAGGAACCCCTCATTTCATTTCCTTTTTGTTAGTATTATTTAAGCCACATTTTCACGGCAAAATAGCGTACTGCTGTATATATTTATTTTAGTTTTATGCTTTATGACAACCTGTTTTTGTTTTTTTCGTCCTTGTATAATCATTTAAAGCCTTTTCTCAAATTCCAACCCCCTGTTTATTCTGACCCCCCCGTTTATTAACTTTCGGAATTTTTTCCGACCCCCTGTTGATTAGGACCCCCTGTCTATTTGGCACTCGAGAGTAGGTACCACAGCCAGAATCATCCACAGTTTGGTAATTAAAATTCAAATACTTACAAAATCGAAGTCCATAGGTCCAAGAAAGTTCTTTGGAAACTGTGTGCCTGGATCTGATCGAATAATATCTCCTTTGCCTCTCTTGTTACCATCAAGATTTCTTTGATTTTCTTCTAATTTTTCAAAGTGATCTAAGAACGCCGGTCGGTAATCTTGCGCTTTGGAATTTGGCACGGCAGAGTCAACACCTAGATGAAGAAGCAAAAACATAGAGAACGTCATTAACACTAGCCCAATACCTTCTTTCAAAACGGAATGTTTCATATTTTGAGAGTCCTCATCAATAGAATCATCAATTTTTATTATTACTATTATAAAATTCTTTAAAGTTGGTTGTTCATACATGGTTTGCTAAACTAATTCATACCAACTATTTTCAATAATACAAAATTTAAACAACAAAGATAAGAAATAACTGGAACAAAGAAGCAATAACCAATTTCCAATCTAACTTCTTTCTCCATCAACAGTTGCTTTGCTAACCTCTTTCCTAAATTTTTGAGCATCTTACAAGACTGTATAGAACCTTTTGTAGTGTCAGTACTAAGTAGCTTTTGTAGAGCATTGAAAAATATATCTTGTTCATAGATCGATAGGCCTGCTATCTCACAGCAAGTGCCCATCAAATTTCACTTGGTACGGCATGATATGGCTTGATGTATAAAACGCCCCTTAATACACTTTTGGGATGCAGTGGGGCAAAGAATTTCTTGAGGAGGGGGTAAAGAAAATATATTTTCAACAATTTGCCTTGAACAAAGCACATAAAATGGCAGTTATGAGTGCTAGTATTGTCGATTGGCCGATAAAACTTTTAAAATGCAGCTAATGCCCCAATACAAAGTTTGTATTAGATGTTCCTCATTTGAGTCGTTATCACCTTAAAGATTTATACTTGGCATGGCAAGCATAGGGGTCAAATCTTGACTGGCTAACAAAGGAATCACCATCGAAGGGTTTCTGTGCAATATTATTGGCAGGAATCCTTCGATGGCGGTTCCTTCGTTAGCCAATCAAGATTTGACGTCTATGCTGATACGGTAACAAATCACATCTTTAGTGTCCAGCAGTAAATTCTGCCTCTTTTTGTGCAGCGATTCCTTTTGTAAACAATCTAAGCGAACAAAAATTAGCCTTACTTCTCATGGTCGAATCATCTGTATCATCGTTAATTACCATTGTTCCTAGATCAGTTTCAATCATAGTACCAGAATTCTCGATCATAGTTCCAGACATCTCGATCATGGTGCCAGAATTCTCGATCATAGTTCCGGAGTTTTCGATCATGGTTCCGGAGTGTTCGATCATCGTATCACTGGCAATCACAGTCGTTCCATCGGTTGGGAAACCACTGTCGTTGATTATCATGGTGCCAAGCTCTTCCTGTGCGGTATAGAATTCATCTTGGCAAACCATTGTACCGGGTTCGATCGAGGTACCTTGCTCCTATAGACACCAGTGATAGGTAATGCATAACGTGACCAAGCAGTTGGGAGGAGGGAAGGGAAGGGAAGGAAGGAGGGAAGAGAGACAGAGGGATAGGGGCAAGAGATAGGAAATTTTCAGTAGGGGAATGCTAATGCTTGATGGACTAGCTTGACTATATGAGTAACATAAAGATTAAATCGCTTCACAGCATTATCATTTTTGGCAGCGAGAACCACTCGCAAATACTTAAGCAAAGAATGCAATAATGTGAATGCTTAGATAAGAATAGGCATGAGTGAATAAATAGGGAAAAGAGAACGAATGAATGAATGAAAATTGAATAATAAGATAAATAAATTAATACAGTTTAACAATGAATAATACAGTAAGAAATATTGGGAGTTAACGTAATATTGAATCCATGAATTATTGAGTGAATGAATGAAAAAATAAATGGGTAAATGAGCAAATGAATTAATGATCGAATGAACAGATGTAAGAAGCATACAACAAACAAAAAAACGTGAATGAACAAACGAACAAATGTAATAAGATGAAAATACACATCACAGCTAATGAATGAAGGCAATAGTAAATATACAAAAAACAAGTCTAACAGACACAAAAACTTGAAGGTAAGTGATCAGTTTGCTCCAGGTTAGCCCGACATACAATATGAAGCAAGCCTAATTATGTATTGGTAATAAGTTAATCGTGTGTATTTATATGTATTTTGTAGCTGTGTTCTAATCTCTGCATTGTTACGTGTTATTTACGTTTATGGCCACGGAGTTGTCATGACATTTTGCACTCCGTGGCATCATTCTTGTAGTATTAAGTTAATTGCATGTAGTATAGTAAGTTGTGAATAATTGTTATAATTAATAGAAACAAAAACACGTCTAGCAGACGAATAACCTCATTTTCTAGTCCATCATTAGAGTCCTCTCCTCCTTCTTCGTCCAATTGCTCCCTAATTCTTGCAGCATCTTGCAGCATTGTTGATAGGATAGAGACTGGCTTTGCAGTCTTGATAAACGGATGCTGTTTATAGAAAAGCCAAAATTAAGGTTATCTTATCTGGAATGGACGATTATTATGAAAACGTACAGTGAGAAAGGACTGAAAATCAATATACTTGTTGGCTAGGAAGAAGATTGACTATGTGTCAAGCCTATAATCTAATGCCTATGCCATGGAAAAAGTATGAAAGTACATCTACCCACTCAAAAGAAAGCAGTAGTACATAGCATTCTGATATGTAAATTGTATGTCACGAGAGTAACAAATTTTGTCCTTCATGTCATTGCAGTCGTCACAGAAAGAAAGGACATGGAAAACAGTTTTACCAACTATGATGCAAGCTCTACCTGTAATAATTGGGTTGCTGATGCTCTATCCTCTGGTATTTTTACCAAACATTTGGTGACGAAGTCGATAAAATCATCACTCCATTTCTCAGGTTTTCTAAATGTTGGAGGTGGTTTGGTTGGAATCATGAAAATTGCCTATAATACGACAAATGAAGAAATTATGCGTAGGAGAATATAGGAAGCAAAACCGAACTTCTAAGCAACGGATGGGAATTAATTACATGATGTAATAATAGGAATCATCGTATCCGTTCTGCGCATGCTTTCACAGTAATTTAGTTCGCAGAATTAAGAAAATTCTAAGAAACTTTTAGAACTAAAATGTCGTTAAAACTTAAAAAACTTTTAGTACTAGGCCTTGAGCTAGGTTTCTTAGAAAAATTGTGCATTGTAAAATTTTTGTTTTTTTCTCATACAAAAATAAATAAAAAAAGACAACAAACTGAAACGTACTCTCATGGGGTGAATATCAGCGTGTGGTGGCTTTCCTTCGGCCATTTCCAATGCAGTTATACCAAGGGACCATATGTCCGCTTTGCAGTCATATCCGATTTCCTGCACGGATGGAAAGGATCGGTAAATATGTTCACAAAAGTAAAAACATTGTCTTCGAGTAAGGGCAAGTCGTATACAAACATCAGTACCAATCATTGAAATGATCAGCTAAAATTCTAGCTTCATCTAACAAAGGTTTGCACTCTCGGTATGCAAATTAGTGCTGGATAAATATATGGAAGTATGAGGATTGTGAAGACAGTCTCCACCATCCTTCGGAAGGGACATTAAACTAGGGGTCCCACGCCTGAATGCGGCAAGCATAGTAGGCCTAAATTAGCTGAATAAGCTAGGTATAACAGCCTACTCAGAATAAAATAAACAACAAATGCATTTTTAATAAGCTAAACAGCTTCTGTCTTCAGCCTGTGTTTCTTAATATTCCGTCGTATCCAGCCTTAAATGTTTCTTAATCGCTTATTAAATTTTAAAGATTTCTAATAACAACCCAGATTAGGCAGCTGTGATGCAAGAAATGAGGTGCTCACGTTTTGTGAAGCATGTAATGGATACTTTTCCACTTTGCTTCTCAGTTGATGAAAGATTTCCTTGTAGAAACAGCTGTTTTAAGTTATTGTTTGAAAGCCAGTCTGCCTATATTTCCTAAATACTTCTTAACCTATGCCCAATTTAACCCTCATATTTCATACAGACGTGTTTCTTATAAAAAATACGTACAGTTTATAGGTCAAAAATACACAAAATACTGCCTACAAAGGATTGTCAATGGAATCTACGCTACCAGCTGATTCATGATTTTTCCAAAGATTTAGTGATGCTGTTGACTGATTAATGATCTAAATGATTGCTTTGAAGAACTTGGGGGTAGCACACCATCTCATATTATCGTAAAACACAGTCCCATTAAAGCTGAAGCTGAGTCTTTCGATGCTGTTTCCAGCTTCAAAGAACGGTGTCAGTGACAATAGCTGCCACTTTGAAAGTGGAATACTTCATGTTTCTTCAATGTAGACCCAGTAGCCCACTGTGCCTTGATAATATTGAAAAGACAGTCTTTGAAACAGACGTAATGCCAGTTCATAAACATAGGCAAAACAACAAGAACAACGAAGCAAAATTGATGTAAACCTGAATCACTTCTGGTGCCATCCAAAATGGTGTGCCAATTACTGTGTTTCGTTTCGCCATCGTATCCTACAGATACAAAATAAAAACTCTAAAAATTAAAAGAAACCAAGTAACATATCGCATTACAATGCTAAAAAATAAGCAAATATGTTAATAATTTACTTCATAAACTAACACTTCACAACAAAGGTTAGAATTGCCTTTCCCAAATTACTTTTGCAAAAATCTATGGAACAGTAGCACTTATATACATAACTTATATACTTATATACATCATTAATTTACATCATTAGAACCTTTTGTATGGCAGCTCAGTTTTCTTCACATACTCGTTTAATTCCCTAAGTGTTGACCCAGTGGTTAGAGCCTCACAACCGGAAGGTTGCAGGTTCGAGCCGTGTCTGAGTTATACCAAAGATTTCAAAAACGGTACTCATTGCCTTCTCGTCTGGCACTCGATGTATGAGAATGAAGTGGGGAAGTTAAACTCGTGGAGCTACCAGGGGACCAGCCCCCCGTTGTAGCTTTCACTGCATTCGCAGACATGTGGCCTAGGGCTACTGCAAACGGAGATGGGCGCCGCCCTATGCGCCACTGGCGCGGGAGGAACTTTGACTTTTTTTAACTATCCTAATTCAGAGTATTTAGTTTGTGAGTATAGCTGAATGGATTTTGTGGACAAAAATAAATTGAATAAATAATTAGCTGCTGAAAAACTACAAGGAAAAGCTACGAATTGAAATAAGCTTTATTGGCTTTAAATTCATGTTGGGAAACTTTGATGTGTTGATCTCAACAAACACAATCTTTCTTATTGAAAAAATGAAGCTCTCCAACACTCGGCTTGTTATAAGTGGATAATAGAGAAAATTATGTTTAAAACTTCGACAAGCAGAAGTACTTACGGTCAACTGTCCTGCTACACCAAAATCAGCTAAAAAAACAAACATTATGTCAGAAAATTTTAAGGCAAATGCAAATGACAGGATGATCTTGCGCATTCACGTGTGCTAATGTATCAGTTTTGCAAGCTTGAATAGCATAACTAAGTACATAACTAATATACTTTGAAGTACAGAAGATAACTGAATGAATCGTGAAATCCATATGACATAAGCTACGCGTGGCAGTCACAGCCAAGAGTCACACGTCACAACAAGTACAGTAAAATTTTATGGATCAGGCTTCAGGGCGAGCTATGCTATCAACAGCGGCGTTATGGCCAAGAGAAAACCAGGAAAATTTTCTGTGCACCCCTTTAAAGATCTCTATTCGAAATAGACCTTCGTACTAAATGGGCCCCAATTGAATCACCACAACGAATACTCAAAATGAATGCACTCACACTCAAAAGATTTCCCTGTTCTATTTTTGGAGCAAAACGTTCCGGGCTGTCAGAAGGGGAAGATGCAAGGGGGTGGGGGTACCATGGCCCTTCCCAAACGGCAATACTTCCTATAGCAAATAATAGTGATGAGAAACTTCTCACATGAACAGACAATATCAAATATCAAATATATCAAATATCAAATATCAACACTTTTTTACAGTTGGTTTTGAATAGTAGTTAAAAACTAATTAATACCAACTATTTATTTACAATACTATTTTTAAATTAATGGATTTAAAATAAATAATTAAGAAAAAGATAAAGAACCAATAAAACCAATAAAAAGAAACTTGCTATGTGCAGATGTGGCATGTATTCATAAAATGAATCAGATGGCTCCCAACAGTCCAGTTCTGGATACCCCCTGGCTGCCAGGCTTTGATAGCTAGACATACAGGGATACAGACTTGCATGAAAATGTTCCTTCCCTTACGTGACTATTCAAATAGACGATGTAGCGATGGAAAAGTCTTTTGCGGTGCTAGGCTGGAAATATATTTCCTCTGGAATTTGCATCACAAATGAAAAAAACCGGTTGGAATCGAACTTGACAAAAGGCTGAGGCATGGCGAAATTTGTAAGAACAACGGCAATTCGAGCCTGCAATTCTTCCCAAAATAGTTGGAGCACTTTGCCAAATTTCAGCATTTTCTCATTGCGCCCAAGAGCTGTTTACTTAAAAGGAGTAGCGAAGAAGAAATATTACTCCGGTCATAGCTAGCGTCCGTAGCGTTTTAACTACTTTTGGCAATGGTTCTAGCAAGAGTGAGAGAGAGAGAGAAATACAAGATGTAGCGAAGATGGGATTTCAAGAATATTTTAATATTTTACTAGAGAGGTTACATTGTGCATCCATAAGTAAGGTGCATAGATAGCCAGGCACTTTCCAAGAGTGTCCAACCTGCACATGCAGCACTTTCATAAAAGGTTAATGAATTGGAAGTTCTCGTTAGGCTTAATTGAAAACAGCTGCCTTGATTGGCAGAAAAGTCAAGAGATCATATCACATGACTACCAAAATTGCCCGTGATGGCTGGATTTAGCGTAATAGCATTGAGGATCTGTCAATATCTATTCTAATTTCCATCTACAAAGCAAACACGTGTGACAAGAAACGCTATTATTTTATGAATGTTAACCGCAGATGTTTACTGGGTTGCAATGAGCATAAGACCACATTCAAAGATCCCAAAGAGAAGCAAATGCTGTTTAAGATGATACATTATATATACACACACATGCATTATATATACATATATAACTTTATTTTTACGCAAGGCATAAGCTGAAATGGAGAATAGATCTAACCATGAGTGAGCTACCACAAGTGGAATAGTCAAGAGACTCAGAAGTCTGATATTCTGGGTTCAAAGCATGGCAGAGGCCATTCATAACAACTCATGGT
>WIPJ01000946.1:230961-269873 GCA_018155075.1 Cassiopea andromeda
ATATATTACTATTGTTGGTAATACATAGCATTTTATTTTAAGGCAAAATTCTGTGCATGCCTGTTTTGGCTCATATTTCATGCCACAGAGGATGGTGAATTTGGTGAAATTCCATCAGAAATAACTTGCCCAACAGAGAGAGACCCTGAGGTATGTAGACCATTATGCTTTCCTTTCTTTCAACAGTACAGTAGACAATTGGTTGCTGCTTTTCCTTATTTTTTGCATTGCTGTTTTGGAATCTTGTTTAATTATTGAATCATGTATCATATAAGTGGAAAGAGCAACCAAGGCTTCTATGTAGTGCCAATTCCTCTAGTTAGTAGATTTTGTTCAGCCCTGCATGGACTGTGTTCAATGCCTACATTAGGTAATTGCTGATTTCAGGAACTGTATTCAATCATAGAAATGCTTAGTTTAAAACTAAGTCCTTTTAGAGGTGCCTTCCAAGCCACACAATTGTGGAAAATGGATGTAAAATCAAAGAGAGAGATAAATTATGTGAGTAATGTTGAGGCTGAAAGTCCCTTCTATTTTTATGGGGATTATGAAAATGATAATAGTGATGATGATTATTATTGTTATGATTGTGATGATGATGAGGAAGATGATGATGATGATGAGGATGAAGATAATGTCTACATAGTCAAAATCATCATAATTTAGTAAATTTTTCAATAAAAGAGCTGTTTTTGTTTCTTGAATATTTAAATATAATTTTCATTCTAGGAGAGATTCCTTGTTCGTTCCAATGTTGTGAAATTTCTATGCAAGGGGACAGTTTATGTGAAAGTTTGTTCTCAAGTGTTCCAATCAGAAGAAATCAAATCAACCTGGGGTGTCATACAGAAGTTGTCAAAAGAAGGCCTATATGTCATCGACACAAATGATGAAGCTGTTACAGAGGAGAGGTTGTCTCAAAGTGATGAGTTTGATTTGGTTAGTGAGCCTTTTGATCTTTTTGGATTCATTGCAGGCCTTCATTTGTTTAATTTTCATAAAAACAATTGAAAAGATTTTTAGGTTCAAATCCTGGCTTTATGTGTCTCTAATGTAGAAGTGAAGTTTTCCTGTTGAGCCCCAATGGAGCTCTGCAATCAGTTGTGGCCTATAGGCTTCATTTGTGATTTTCCACCAGATGATTCTTTTGATAAGATAACTCATTAGTATTATTTACTTAATAATTCACAATATTTTATTGTTTGTTTAATGGGTTAATTTGTATTGAGTATATTAAGATAATGGTATGAAAATACTATACTCTGATTAATCCCCATTGCATTTTATTGTAGGATGCTCATCTAGCAATGATGGACACACTAATGATGGCACATGTCAATAAATCAGTTGAAATACAACAGATTGTCAGTGCAATCAGGTACTACTAATTTCATTATTCAGTTTTACCTGGAAATGTAGGAAGCATTCAAAAAATTGGGAGGGCACATACATTCAGGGACACCCTCACAAGCAAAAAGGGTAGAAATATAAGCTGATAAGATGTGCTTTCCATGCAAATTTGTGAAATGTGGGGGCATGTGCCCCCTGCACCCCCAGTCCTGCAACCATAGTTTTAATACACCATCAATTTTACACCACTCAGCTGTACACCCTATCCAAATGCTCAAATATAAGTTTTCCTCACATTTTTGCCATTAGATTCTTTATAGGAGAGCTTTTTCTATTTTCTTAGTTGTTGCAAAAGCTATCAGAACCCAAGTCTGATCCAAGAGGAAGTTGTATACTGTACTTGAGAGTACTGAATAATCATTCCCCCGATTAGTAATTTTTGAGATTTTTTCCAACCCCAGCTCTAATTCCAACTCCCCCAATTATAAATTTCCCAAAATTTTGAGGACGTGAATTTATAATTTGCTTCAAACATGAGCCAAAAATGAAAATCTATTACCATTCATAATGGTCAACATGCCCATTTTAGTTGGAATCATCACGCCAGTGGTATAAGTAGAAGAAAGGTTCCAATTATTTCAACTCCCAGTTTATTACATTTTCAAATATTTCCAACCACCCCCAATTATTACAACGCCCCTATTTATTGTGTTTTCGAGAATTCCCACCAACCCCCACTTATTTGGTGCTCTGGAGTATCCAGATGTATACTTTTACTTTTCTGCAGACTTTTTCGTGTTAGATTTGCGTATTCCATTGTCTGTATGGAACCCCAGCTATAATACAGTTGTTTAGTTGTCCAGAACATGGTTACCCACAGGACCAGGAAGACCTGCAAAAATATCAAAATTTTTAATGAAAGCCTGGAAGAGTCAGGGAGAACTTTTGATGAAGTATATTATAATTAAGGGAGAAGTTAGGGTTAGTGCTAGTCTTGATGGTATGGATAGCACAATCTGATAGTGTAATTTTTAATCATTGCCTTGTAACTACGCTATTTGTTGGGAAACCATTTTGAACTGTGCATGATCTGTATAGATTTTTGTCGCTGTATAGTGGACAGGATTCATGCTACCTTAAATGGATTAGTTTTTGCGAGGAATAATTTCTGCAAGCTCAAAAAAGTCACATTTTGCGAGTAACAATTTTTGTGAATCGGCCATTCTCAAATTTTTAGCGAGGGCTTATTCTCGCGATTCATAAAATAATAGATAGTTAAGCCCAGAGGGTACAAAGACATTTGTTCTTTCTTCAAGAAAGGAAAAAATTATACAGATTAATTTAAAAATTTATAAAAATTTCGCGAGAACTTTTTTCATAAATCACCCCTATTCAAATTTTTCGCGAGTATTAATTTAAAGAATTTTGCGAGAAAATATGTTCGAGAAGTTACACAGAATTTATGAAAATCGAGAAAATTTACCCATTTAACGTACTCCTTAGATTCAATTTACCTTTTTAAGGGCACTTAAAGTTCCTTAATTTCTTGAATTTTAGGAAAAAATCTTCTTAGATGCGCCTTTTTTCTGGACAATTCTTAATGGGAGGGGGCGATTTTCCGCAGCAAATTTATTTAGGAAATCGTTTCTTTTTGTCAGTAGGAGACACAAAATAGACCGCAGCAGTTTGTTTTTATCCTTAAAAACACCCTAATTTTTATCTACTCGCCAGAGCACGAACCATGAGGGGAAAGTAAAGCCTAGCTATCCTATGTGATAAGTTAGTGCCTTCTTAATTGCAATATTGGAGTTGTTGCACTTTTGTTATATCGAATATAGAATTTTGTTGATTGGTTATGGAAAATTCAGGAATTTTGTTTTTTCAATTTGTGGCAAGCCTGTAGAAAGAGTTGCAGTGATGCTTGGAGGTATATCAGCGTAGGACTCGAAATGCTTATACCCTGATTCTGAGTTAGATTCCTTCGCAGTGGCTAGCAGCTTAGCTACTTGGTTCGTCTCATGCTCACAAGCAGACTAAAACTACATCTGTCATTCACAATTAATTCTGCTTTTTATGATTTTAGACTTTTATTTTGTTGCTTTCACAGTTCATTCGCGAGCTTCAATGCTGCCAAGGAACTGCCGTTTGATCTGGAAGATGCTTTGCTGCTTTGGTTGAACAAAGTTAGCGCAACGAATGAGAAGCGGCTGAGGAAAGCTCGATCTCCTGATGCAAGCAGTGCTGCCTCCTCAGGCAGGTTTCGTTTCAGAAGAGAGCAAATTCTTGCGAGATCTCCGACATTGTTTCCGAAATTGGATGATCTGCAGATTGATGTAGCCAATGGGAAGGCGCTCCTCTCGCTTCTATTGTTTTACTTTCCAGAGACGTTGTCACACGAAAGTGAGTGTTTGTTTGTAAATAGACCCGCTATTACCTGCAGGGACGTTGAAGAATTTCAGAGGTCTTGGGAACAATTTTCCCTCGAAGCCCCCTCGACGCCTCTGATTACCTGTATGTCTCTTTTAGTTCTTCAGGGAACCAGGGGGCAGAGGCGCACAATTCTCCTTTCATGCCAATCGTTGTTTCGTTATATCAATATTAATAGGAAAATTATAGGTGGTACCTGTAGCAAGGATCAATGACTGTGTGTCTTGTTTTCAATACTGCAGAACTATCTATATATATTATGTATTACATATTTTAATTATAAATGTTGTATATTATACATTTGTTATAAACTATATATGTTTTATATTACATATTTATTCATTGTAGTTATAGTTAGATTCTTAGCTATAAAGATAGCAGGAGTGAATGCGGGAAAGTTTCCCTTGGCAGTATGCGAAATATCCGCTGTTGTGATTTATGGCCGTCATAGCATTCGCCCCCCCCCTTTATATCTTATGGAGCTTTTTACGGCCTCGGCTACAATGTCTATGTGAGAATGCAATTGGTTTCCTTTCCTTTTGCCTTGTAGATATAAAGACATCTGATCCTATGAACCAGAGTGATGTCATATGCAACATAGAACTATTTAGAGAACTATGCGCACAACACGTATGCACATCAGTGTTTGCATTGCGAACAGAGGATTTTGTATATAAAGCACCAGAGCTGAAGAACAACCTATTAGCACTGTTAGCGGAGATATTTGTTATTGTTGAATTAGAGAAAAGTGCCCTGGGTATTGTAGATAATAGAGACGCTATTGAACGCAATGGGTATGTGAGAGATATTGAATTAGACAAAGGAGGTAAAGTTCTAGATGAATATCGCAGTGAAGTAGAGGCTAGTACTAAAGAGAATTTTGATCCGAATGGCCTTTCTGGAGACATACACTCCCCAAGGTACGTACCATATATATGTTGATGGTATGAAGTAAAGAATCTGGATTCACCGTAATTTTGAATATAGTACACGGTTAGGAATCTGGATGCATCGAGCAGTAAAGATAGATTTTCACCCAAGGTTCATAGAAGCGGAAAAACGGTATAAATTTATAACGAAATTTAGACAGGAAATTTTAGGTAGAAGTAAGAGAATATGTATTTAATCCTTGAGAAAGGTTTAAAGCATTTTTGGAGATTGATAGCATTGTATTATCCAAAGTAGGGGATTTATTTTGGTGAGAATCGAAAAATCTTAGTTTTTGATTTTTATTTCGTTCACTGGAGCTGATGCCTCTGATCTTATTGTAGTATTGTTTCATAGTAAAAATCTTTCATATTGATTTGTGTTATATGTTATTGGGAAGAAAATATACTGGCAAATTTTTAAGTACAAATAGAGCCACTATTGCGCCTTAGGAATCGTTATCCCTTTAGATGACATTTCTAGAAAGGAGGGAAAGCACGTCGATTTCTTAGGCTATTGATTAGTTCATGTGGAAGGCTACGCAATGGAGCATTACACGAAATGGAGAGAAGGTCTCAGAAGTAGGGAAACTTGCATTACGTTATAGCTGAATTCCTCAGGTTCTGGAAAATTCCCTTCCAGGAAACTCCCACTCAGAAAACTCCCGCCGGACAATTCCCTCTTGGAGAATTCCCTACTAGGAAATCTTCCACCCTGAATACTCCCTCCCAGAAAATTTCCACCAGATGATTCCCTCCCTAATTTTTCGGAGAGAGAATTCAAGGTGGGAGATTTCCAGGTGGGAGTTCTCCAAGAGGGAATTGTCCGGCGGGAGTTTTCTAGGTGGGAAATTTTTGAGAGGGATTCTTCTTAGCACTGAATTCCTCCCTACTTCATTTACTGCTTTGTCACTTCTTGCTTTACATTATGCCTAGAATTGAAGAAAATAAATCAGACGAGAAAGAGACCTATTTAGGAGGTTCATCTCTTTCAAGTTATGAAGGACTGAAAAATTTCGAGCTCGTTGGCTCTGCAGAAAAACAGCAAACGATCGACGATGTCGACGATGTTGAACAGTCAATTCAAGATAAGCTTCAGAAACTGAAGACTCTCAGCTCCATGAAAAAGGAATCTATTGACAGAGAGACTGTACCAACAGACAGTGAAAGAAGCTATTTTGGCATAGAGAAGGGACAGTGGAACCAAGATTCAGCAGCAAAAGCCGATTTCTTGCATAAAACTGGCAGTGTAGTAAAAAGCCGACAACCACTTCTGTCCAAAAGATCGAAGAAGCAGCTAAAGAATTTGGAAAAAGAGGAAAGATCGTTCAGTCAAGAAGACCTCAGTGGTAAATTTGAAGTGTTTTTTGTTTCCAATGACTATAAAAATCTGTTTTTCATTTCGAGTTCTGCTTGAAACATCAGTTTATTTAGCTTTGGCCAAGATTCGCAATTGTTTCTTCTTTACTCTTTGTTCTCATTTTGGTGTCCATCCTGACCCCCCCCCAATGTCTCTCTGTCCTTTTCTTTTCCGCTAAATCGCTTTATTTGCGCCTTTTTGTGTGCAACACTGAATCTATCTGTGATTCTGGTCCGTGCAGCTGGTCCAACCTTTTTGACGTGCTTTGGTAGTTTGGTGTCCGCTGTTTGTAAGCATGAATTATTCAGAACGTAGATGTTATTCTCCATAACCAGCTTTGTCTATTCTTACATTCCCCAGTAGACTGTTATGCTAGGCCCGTGGCTACAATTGATAAGCCGAATAGTTTAGGCACAGTTGGCATGGACTAGAGATGTTAATATGATGTAGAGGTGACTGTTTACCCAGAATGCTGTTGTGTTTGGAGTTGTATTTGGAAGAAGATGTATTCTATAGCGACACAGATTTACAGGACACTATTTTACAGTTGTTTAAGGCTGTGAAATCATTTCGCATGGTCAGGGCAGAGCAGCACGTAAATGGTATTGATTTCATGTGTGGTTTGATTTAGAAGATGTCATTTAATTATTACAGGACTGAAGATGTCACACACCCAGATGTGCAGGGGTGTATTGTATATAAATACTCTTGACATATACGACTTCAGTTACAAGGAGCTTTGTTTTCTTTGTTGTCAACAATTTAATTAATTTGAAAAATTGCCACATTTTTGTAGACTTATGTGTGCCCGAAATCCATAGTTACTGAACAACCATATTAAGTTATCTCAAAATTTTGCAATCCTAAGCACCCTGAAATTCATTCCTAGTACGATCATTGAAACTTGGAAATCGCTTAGCTTTGCCTTAAGTTTTGCATTCATAACTTTATCTGTCGCTACTTTCTATACAAGATACAACTAGTAGTCATGCATAATTTTGCACCTGTCCTCAAAAGTTTTAACTGTCTGATTCTGATCATTTTCTGGAAAGCAATATCCCTTAATCTCTTTCACTATTGATTATTAGCTTCAATATTAAATTGTGCACATTATCACCCGCTGTTTTGAGTTTAATCTCATGGCCAACGCAGTTGAAAATACTGCCCTGTCAAACTTCTCCATTTGTAAAGTAATCTTCTCCTGCAGGTTTTGTGAGTTCTTGCATCATTGATATCATAAAGTCTTGTTGTTTGATCTTCATTAAAAATGCACATCGCTTGATATTAAACGTTCTCCGAATTGTTTTCATTACAGTGATACTGTACTTCATAGCTCTGAGAATTTTGGCATGTCCTTTGAGCTTGTCCTTTATTAGTAAAGGATTGTCCAAAATAAATTTAGCATTATGTGTGTGTATGTTTGTAATTATTTATATGTGTATAAATGTGTATATATATATACATACATACATATATATATATGTATAAATATATATATATATATATATATATATATATATATATATATATATATATATATATTTATATATATGTATGTATGTATATAGGCAGTGGTGTACAACTTTAGCAAGAGGGAATGTGTTGTAGGAAATATTTGAACCAAGTCCATTTTTTAATTCATAACAACACTTTGCTATTCGCTGCTGTTTATTTGAGAGAGGCAGCATTCTTCTATTGATGGGAGCGTGCCTTTCCTCTCTCCTCTGTTGGCAAATGCATAGTTATAGACTTATCCTTTCTTACATATGTTTGATAAATATTCGATAACGGGGAGGGGAGGGGGGAATCAGCTTTCCAAAAACTTACATCTCTAACAAGGGAAGGTGAGCTCCCATAGCTCCCATCCACAGCACCCCTTTATACATGTGTATTCCCTAATATTTTTTGCAGGTGTTCATCTGGTAGACTTCGACCTGAAGAGATCCCACTCATTGACATCCGTTGTTGGAAAGTCAAATTATTCTGTTGACCCTAGCAAGTCGTTCAAAGCGTGGGGAGAAGAAAAGTGCAACGAGGACTTAACAAAATCAAAAGGACAAAAGATATCATTAGATTTCAAGTATGCAAAGTTTTTCACTATTTAGATCATTTTCACAACTATGTTTATAGGTTAGCTTTTTGAAGCATATATTTGTTCAGATTTCCACCGCAGTGATGTCCCTCTCCAAATTTCACTCTGCAGCTCGGATTCCTTAGAGGATTAACTATCTCCTTCTTCTCATAGCTTATTTGGTAATTATATGATTTATCGTTCAGATTTTTTTACAATAGCCATTCCCATTCAGTAGAATTTTTGTTCACTATTTATATGTTTAGACATACTTTTTGTTTCTCAATGAAAAGTCTGTAAAAATCTCTAAAAAGTCTGAAAAATCTCGAAGTTTTTTAAGTTTCGAAAATCTTTTATAATCTCTTAAACTGTTAAGGCAGCTGAAAAGCTTTAAAATATTTTGAAAATCTTTTAACAATCTTCTGGACATCTCAAAATTTTTCAATAGCATAAATAACTGTAAAATATTCTGGAAAGCGTAGAGAGTCGTAAAAATCCAGTGGGTCTGTGAGGTGTAAAATCTTTTTAGGTTTTGAAAATTCTTGAAATCTCGAAAGTCTCGTATATATTGTCCAAGCAATTTGCCCTACGATCCTCACAGTGGAGCTTTTTGCGTAAAGGTAGATTCTATTAAATTAAGTCTGGCATCCTTTCGTGTGCCAATAGATCACTCTTTTGATTGCTCAATTGATTTTAGGCACTTGCGTCAGTTGCTGTGCTGTGCCGTAGTAATGCCATACCTGCTACTTTTCAGTAGTTGATAGCTATGCTTTTCTTTTAGACCTGATACCACGAACTTTCGACGTCAGACACCAATAAGCTCAACAGAGCAGCTAGAAGCTAAGCCAGTAAAGCCAAAACTCGCATATCAACAGGCTAGTGACTCAGACTTGGCTTATTGGCAGGCTCAAAATGACTTTGCAGGGAAGCGCTATGGACAATCCTACTATGTAGATGATACACCAAAAAGACTTATAAAACTGCTTTATGACCAGTCGAATAATTCCTGTGCGTCTCATGAAAGTACCTCTAGTGAAGATCTCAAAAATTTCCGCACTGAGATACTTGAACGCACTCGAAAAGTAGACAGCAAGGAGGAGCATGCCTCAGACTTCGACGAGCCACAGTTTGAGGATGATGATCTTTTTGCTTCGGGCCAATTTGTCAGCAATATACCAAGTATAAGCACATCAGGCGCTCTTAGTCATGGCCAGTCTCCACGGCCTAACAAGTTGCTTGGCCTAGACGCCAAGCAGAATGTGATTCAGCAGCATCCGTTCAGGAATGAGCACGTTAAAGATCATGACGATGATTTGTCTACGATTGCAGAAACAAGTGAGCCTTCAACTCCAACAGTATATTCATTCCAAACAGATAGATCAGAAGATGACTCCGAGAACTCGCGAACTTTAGGTACAGATGACGATACACGAGAGTCGTACGATGATTGTCAGAGTCCGACTGTTGTTAGCCAGGATATTACGCCGTTTAACAGCATGGATGACACTGAATTGCCAAAAACAATCCCTAATAGTGCCAGTGAGTTCCAGTTTGCTTTGAGAAACAAGCAGAGTGCTGACTCAGGAGATGATGCATCACAATGGAATGGATCTGATGGCCATTTGCTGAAAAGACCAAGTATCACACCTGGCCTAAGCTACACTGTTCTTAGTGCAGACATGTCCCTAGAGGCTGCAAAGGCCGCTGGCCTACCGATCATTGGTAATAGCGGTGTCTATAATGAAATTGATGTAAACAGTTTTGACTCTGCAGTCCTGGACGCAAAGCTAGGAGGGAATCTTAAATCAGAGAGGGAGATGAATGCATTTGAACTCGGCCAAAGGAACAAACAGTTTGTTGCAGCAGACTTGGGGGATGATGGCACAAGTGTCCAGAAGGCTGAAGATCCTGCTCTTAGACACTGCAATAGTACAAGTGATTTTGACGATATTGTGAAAGGTGGAGAAGTTTTTGACTCTCAAGAAGCGAATGAACGTCTTGTTTTGCAAGACACAGCACCTGGTGATCCTTTAAAGGAGGCTGCGTCATCTCAAAACGTAGCAATGGACTTTGGCAATAGAAAATATATGCAGGACAGATCACAGAGAAATCTCCATCATGAATTGCAGCAGCTAGACCAGTCGGATGACATCAATGAGGAGGCATTGCGTTCCCAACCGTTGAAGTCTGAAAATGAAGCTGCTGGTGGCGTCTTAGATACCCTGGAAGATATAACTAGAAGTTTTCAACAAACGAGTGACAGCAGGAACCCCCCAGACCTTGAGGTTAGTTGTCCTTAATTGTGAATGGAGGGAGATGTGTTTGATTCTACGTCTATGTTGAAATGTTCACCAACAGACAAAAGACATTCTGATTTTGTAGCGCAATAGTATCGTCTAGTTTTCAGAAAATAGTAAGATTTTTCTTTGGAATAGACCTATTGACGACTTGGAAACGGAAGCGCGAAGTAGAAATTTTGACTTACAAATCCAGGGCTTCTAGGCTTGGATCTTGTGTTTTTCTACTACAGCCGCTAGCTGCCTTGATTTTAGTAAGTATTCTCACTTAGTTTGGGGAGAAATTTGCAAGCTTGTAAGTCATATTCTATTGTCATTGATGCAGTTACAACTGTGTTACGATTAAACCAAGCGACTACAAGGTATTCTGAACTCTCTACATGTTGTTTGTTTTTAGTTCAAACCAGAGGGCCGCCATCTTGCAGCAGGAAAAGAAAGCAACACGAAAGCCTTTCGTGAAGAAGAGCCATTTGATGTTAATCGTGTTTCCGCAATTGACGATAGAGATGCAAATTCTACCATTACCTGGTCAGATATCCAAGCAGAAAAGAAGTCTTCGAGAAGAAATTTGAAGTCGCCTGAGAAAGAAAAAGTATGTTTTGTTTTTCAGAAATTCAAGGACCATGCCTCTAGCTAAAGTTTCTCTGATTTTCCTCTCATTTGAGCCTAGCCCTTATATCTGCCTAACTGTGTTCCTCATTTCCTCTCGCTTGTAGAAATTCTTGTTTTATATAGATCAGGTCTTGGAAATGCCCGGTAACGCCGGCAGCGTTGCTGCTAGGAAATTTTCAAGGGCAATTTTCCGCAGGAAATGTTGAACTGGTTCGCAGAAAATTTTTTCTTATGGAACTTATCATCCATTTCTCCACTTTCTGTGAAATGTTTGTTCCTCTTCATCTTTCAATACAGTGAGTAGAATGAGTCTGAACTTTTTAACAGAGTAGCAAACACAGAATACAGTGCTTTAGTTGCAGGAAATTTTGCAATTGTCCCTCAGGACATTTTTTGAAAATTAATTTTTGCTGTCAGGAAGAAATTTTTTTTCAGGCTCTGCTTGAGATATATTGCTTCGTATTACACGTTTTGTTTGTAAGAAACTTGGATAGGCACCTGGTAGAAACTGGGAATAGTCTTCATTTGGCGTAAAACTGTGGCATTCTAGTACTAAAAGCTTCTTAATTAGTTTGTTATTTTTGGAACCCAAACTCACCTTGTTTTTGAAAATCTAACACTTCTTGATGGATATCATCGCTCATCGTCACGAAAAATATCCAAGCAGGTGAAAATCACAAGTTAAAATCTTATTCAAGCAAAAAGTCATCCAAATGAACGAGTGGAAGCAATTCTTTATACTCTAGTGTCTTCAAAAGACGCCCCCCCCGTTTATCAACTTCAGGAAAATTTTCCTTCCCCCCGTTGCTTCTTAACACCCCCATCTATTAAATTTTACAGATCGGTCATGGTCAGAACACTCAGAAATTAAATTACCTTATAATAAAACAATTTACCTGCATGAACCACCTCTTAGCACTCCTTTTTTATTGAAAAGCTGCTGACATGCATACCCCTTCTATGAGCACCCTCTTTTTATTGAAAACTAGCCGACATGAACACCCCCTTCTATTCGCACCCCTTTCTATTAAAAATTTGCCGATATGAACACCCCCCTTCTGTTGCCTCCTCCCATCTATTAGAGAAACAGAGTACTCTTTTTTATATAAATTGGCATGGTGCAGTTCATTGATTTTTCTTAAGCATAGTTCTAGAGTTTCTTAATTTTTTGACCACCCTAGTACTCGTTTCTTTTAAACGAGTTTCTTATGAAAAAGCGTGTATCTACGTATGCTCATGTGTCGCTGTGTATCCACATTCTAGGGCCGAGCTGTGACAACTGTCGGTGATTGTCCGGTCATAAATTGGGCGGAGTATGCGAAAAATAGAGAACCAGTCGATGATACACATGAAAATGAAGGTAGAGTATTTGTCAATTTAAGATCATATGCAATTCTAATGCTCTAAACTAACTGTGTCGTCCACTCGTTTAAAACGAGTAGAGTTAGCCGAAAAACGAGTAGAATTTTGAGTTCTCCTGGACGAGTAGTCATAGCTTGTGAATTTTGTTCCGCACAAAATAATAAAAAATTATTTTTTCAATCACGTTTATGTTCATAAAACCTGATTTACAATCGTCATTTTGAAAACAGCGAGGGAATGGACTAGGCTAGGTTCTTAGTCCATACCGCTGCAAAATGTGACTATATCAGACAAATAGATGGCTGATAAAACCAGTAGAATATCTTTCAATACTACCATTTTACATGAAATGTGTGGTACACAGTAAATAACGGGGCTGAAATCAACGGGTCATTAATTATCGTAATTTTTTCATAAATTGCATATTTGATGACATTAATTAGCTTAAGTCAACGAAAAAACGTATTTTAATTGACACTAATTAACATCGCACGGCCTGTATGATGTTGATCAATGTCATTTTGTCTTCGTCATTTTGGCCAGAAAATTACTCTAGAAATGATTTTCCGTTTCATGCAACCTATGATATGAGCTAATTCATTGAAAAATCTGGGATAACGATGATTAATAGGAAAATCTGAGGCAAATATGACTAATGGAATCAGAAAGCATGTGTCTCGGCAATTGTATGGTTTATTGTGAGAGACAACAGGCTACGGATGTTGTAGATATTTGTCAAATTAACGTCATAAACATTAACACTGCGCAAGTTAATGGATTGTTGTTTGACGTAATCAGTCCCAAAATAAATAATTGCTGTATACCATACATTTCGTATAATAAAGTAGTAGATGCTATCCACTACTAGTCCCAGGACAACTGACTGGAAAACTTGGCTTTAAGCGCTGGATTCAAATTGAGATATAGAATGCGAATGGCAAATGTTATTTTGTGACTTTCTATTGCATGTTGGCTTGTTTAAAATGTATCATAGCAATTTCAGTTTTCCCAGGGGGTGGCTTAGTTTATGGACTTAGTAATAGGGGGCGCAGGGGGCACGTTTCCATCTCTTTTTGCATTCTTTTTTGTAAAGTGCCCCCTTGCAGCTTTCAGAGTTACCCCTTTTTGTTTCTGATGATGCCACTCAATATGTGTTCCCACGCCCAATTTTTCAATGCTCTACGTCCCTGACTAAATTAGATGGTCAGAAACTAACTAGCCTGCACCTTCGAAGGAAATAACCATTTTGAAAATATGAACTGCAAGAATATAGAAAGTGCTCTGCACACGCCTGCTACGTATTCTGCCAAACGAAATTAGGAATATGCCATCGAAGAAGCCGAGACATTTAATGCAGTTGATATAGGTATGGAGTATGATATTTTTCTGATATGAATACGTGAAGGAGAATTTATAATCGCCTTGCCATCAAATGGTTTTCATGGATAAATCTATCTACGCAGAATAGTATAAATAAATAAGGAAAATAAGAACTGAGGAATAATAAAATGAAGTTTAGGTGTATTAGTGAATACAAAGTATGTAAACTTTAAGGGTATTGGTGAATACAAAGTATCGGCCTTTCTAGGCTCAACTTGGTTACTATGTATTATAAGTTATAATTTATATTCACTAATATCCTTTCACTTCATTTCATTACTTCGTTATCTCTTATTTTCATTACACATTTTCTTATACGAAAACCTTCATTTTGCCTGAGCCTCAGTTTTCTTAACTTTTCCCGAAATTGGGCCTGAGATTAAAAATTTTTCTTTACTTTTACTGAAAAAAAAACTGGCTAAAATGGTTTACACTTTCGTTATTAATATTGTATACTTGAATTTGAACTCCATCTTTAAAGCGTGTCAAAGCGTGCACAAATTAACGTCATAAAAATTAACACTGCGCAAGTTAATGGATTATTAGTTGACGTAATCAATCCCAAAATAAAGTTAATTGCTGTATACCATACATTTCGTGTAATAAGGTAGTAGATCAGTTTTCTTAACTTTTCCCGAAATTGAGCCTGAGATTTTCTTACATTTTTCTTAACTTTTACTGAAAAAAACTGGCTAAAATGGTTTGTTTACTTTTTCGTTATTAATATTGTATACTTGAATTTGAATTCCATCTTTAGCATTTTCAAAGCAATAACTACGAATATCGATTTTTGGCCAATACAAGCACTACATTTTGGAAATTGAGCCTCCTGATTTTCTCTTAAGGTTTTCTTAAGATTTTGACCATTTGAGCCTCATTTTCCTATAAACTTTTTTCTTATAAAAATGTGTATTTATTTATGTTAGACCTTGATGTGCTGGGGTTTGTGATGTCCCTTGACTTTGAGACCGTGAAGCAGTTTCCCCCTGCCCTGTTTTAGTGACCTTGTTGAAGCCTCTTGTTTTGGTTGGCATATTTTCAACCATATTTGTGAGCTAGATCATAACTTCACATATTTATTAGGTTTTATTATTTTGCATTAATAATTTGATTCATTTACTCATAAATCCAAATGTCCAGCTGTGCGAGCCTCTTGCATAGGAAACCTGCCAACTTCATTTCAATTTGTTTTTGAAATTTCAACTCTTTATCGGCTGGGCCTGCAAGGGCGGGCAGGGCCTATATTAGGCTACGTGTACACGGGGCCGGCCGAATTTTTGACCGACCAAATATTCGGTTGGCCCCGTGTAAATGCTACCTTAGATTGGTTTTGGCTACACTTTGTTGTCTTGGAAATCTTGAGAGTGGTATTGGAAATTTGGAAGTGGTCAACTGTCTCACTTTCACATGCTCCTTACTTTGCAGATGTCTTTCTGATCCCTGCTCTGAACATTAACCTCGAAGATTTTTGGAAAAAAGTTTCGGCATGAGACCGTGTCCGAAAGTTGTTGTCCGAAACTTTTCTTTCGCCGAAGTTTAAAGCTGCCAAAAGGTTTAAGCCCACGTATAATATCAGAGTCGCTCATGATGGATACTAAAAGGGACTGTGGGCAGTGTAGAGGATCACCTTTTCCTTCTGGGCCTTTTGCTAGATAGGCCAAAGTAAATTCCACAATAGCATTCACGATACTCCGCAATTATTTTCTGTCTTAAAACATAACACAGTAAAAGGCACAAAACTTAGTAACTAAGACACATGTTTTAAGAAACTACATAAAGCTGAAAATAGAAAATCCAGAATATCCTCCAGCCATACTGAGGATGTGAAAGTTTTCGTCAAGACCTTGTAAGCAAGTTAGGGGTAACGCAAGTTAACGGATGCTCTGCACGAGAACTGTTCTTGCAGTCTTTAAAGGAGTCATTTAGTTTCAGGTGAGGATGCAACATTCAAAGGTAGTTCCCCCACCCGCTACGTAGCGCTAAATTTATAGTTTTTGAGACCCCTCGCCCCCTTTTGTGACGCTCCATACTATAGCTGTCCATATAAAATGAACACTAGCGTATCAAATCGAAGTACCTTCCCTCCCCCTGGAGGCTTTACGCAACGGGTGAATGATCCCAAAGGGTTAAATTGCTTGCTATCATTGTTTTGTACTAACTTGGTCACACCTATTCCCATTCTTTGGTGACATTGCCCACACCCATACATGTCCTCCTCCCTGCATCGCAGTTCAGTGGGAACCTTGCCAATGAGGATAACACTTACAGATAAATTTACAGGTGGGAAGAGGTTCTTCAATTCTTATATTTGAATAGGACAGGCGTTTCAGCGATTTGCATTTGAATTGCAATTTAATATGAGGATAGTGACTTTTAGTGAGTTTGGTAATATTAATACGTATTTTAGAACTGAGCTAACCCAAATATGGAATGCAGAAACAATGTGCTGTTTACTTTGGTATTTAGGGACTTGCTAGTAGGGGAAAATCTTTCATTGAGGGTTTCGTAATGACATTATCTTTTTACTGTACTTATATCTATAAACTTTGACAGTGATACGCAGTGGTAGTATGTAATATGTACACGTTTTTTTTATAAGAAAAAAGTTTATAAGAAAATGAGGCTCAAATCGTCAAAATCTTAAGAAAATCGTAAGAAAATCACAAGGCTCAATTTCCAAAATTAAATGTTTGTATAGGCCAAAAATCGGTATTTCGTCGTTATTGCATTCAAAATATTTAAAGATGGGATTCAAATTCAAGTACACAATATCAAAAACGAAAGTATAAACCATTTCAGCCAGTTTATTTCAGTAAAAGTAAAGAAAAATTTAAAAATATTTCAGGCTCAATTTCGGGAAAAGTTAAGAAAATTGAGGTCAGGGAAAATAATGGCTTTCTTATAATAAAAACGTGTGTTGTGGAATAAAGAGGAGAAAACAAGCTGAATCGACTTGCATTGCTGCTGCCAGACTTTCATTCATTTTTCATTTCTCTATGGAACATTGCTTTAGTTTATATCAGACAGAAAGGGACCTTGCGTAGCGTTCCAATGGGTGCCGATATTATGTAAAATAATGAGAATTTTGTCCGAAACAGTGAGAATTTTGTCCGGAAGTTTTTTGCCGAAGTTTTTTGTCCGACACTTAAAACATTCCGAAGTTTTGGAGGTGAATGTACATGCTCCATGTAAATTTAGAGAACAGAATAACATGTGTTTCATTATAGAATTAAACAACAAAAAGTTCCTCATGAAATTTTGGGTTGTTTGAAGGGGTGTGGTTCCCAAATAAGCTCAAGTAGGGTGTGGTCTGGCTTTAGCATAGTGTTGTCTTGGAAAATTTCCTTAATTAACAAAGGGCTTAAGGGCCGCAGAGCATACCGTAAATCCTCGAACTGGCCCACTTGAATTAGTCCCAACTCAGGGGCGAAACTAAGGTGCTTCCATTGGGAGGGTGTGAGACATAGTTGCCCGACAAAAAGGCATTGCCCGTCAAAGAAAGGGCATGTCATGCGTAGAAGTCATTAAGACCAGAGTCTAAATCAACAAAGAGGGGGGGGGCTGTGCTCCCAGAAAAACATTTTGAGATCATGCCCTTTACTTTGGCTTAGAATGCATTTCCCAATACTAGAAAAATTTGATATTCCCTATTTTTGAGAGACTCGGTAAGTAGATATACCCTAGTTTTTAGAGGCACGGTAAACATACATGCACTATTTACAACTTATATACAAGTAGGCTCTTTCATCAAATACAATTGCACAGTTTTAATGTACAACTGCACAAAGTGTTGCAAGTAAACACTAACTTTAGGCCTTGCATGTGACCACCAGAGAAAAAGTATGCGTTGAGGGAAGCACATCTACGTACCAAGCACTCAGAATTGCCCCACAAATATGCCAGCAGCCAAATAGTTGCCCGGAAAATTACTACTTTTTCATCATTGGGGGGTGTTTCACCCCCATACCGCCCAGGAGTTTCGCCCCTGGCTACAGGCCATCCGGCCCTCCTCCTACGCCTTTGTTTGATTTTTTGCTGTAACAGGTAGCACAAGTTCATACAGGCCTTGGCTATTGGCCAGGTGGCAGCATCAAAGTCAGTGAGATTATTGAAGTACCAGCGTGTGTAGTCATTCCATGCAAAAAGCCGAGGCACCTGAGCTTTTAAGGGGGTTGAGTTAAAATTCTTGATATAGGCCACGCGAATGAATGCTTCCTGAAAATGCCCAGACCATCTGTTGATGAAACATGCTTTATAGCATACGTCAATTCAAATATCGCAGACACCATACGTTTACGCTCTTTTAGTAGTAGTTAGTGTCATATCACAAATTATTTACCCCCTGTTACAACGGAACGAAATCGGTAACGACATCTCTGAAGTCTCGAAAGAGGTATTTCAGTTAGAAGTGGGGACGGGGGTTATTGCTAGCTTTTTGGCGTATTAAAAATGGCAACAGAGAATCGGAATTGATAATCAGTGAATCAAGAAGAAATTTTTCGTAATAGTATTGAAAATGCTTCAAAATTCCCACAGTATTTTGTCCGACTAGAGAAATAACGTATTGTAATCTTTTGTTTTTTTGAAACAATACAGTCGAATGAGTCAACAAAAGAAGACTGGACCGCAATGTCTTGCCTTAGTAGGTAACAATAATAACAGTGTTTTGACTTACGAGGAATGAGATATCGAGTGAATTAAAAAGCGTGGTTAAAAGGATGGTCAAAGGAATTATCTGTCACAGAAGTAAGGTATCGTTGAGTTCTGGCTAGGAAGCAATGCTGCAGTGGTGTTGCTATTAAATTATTAGGTTAAAACGCGATTCTGGAGTGTCACTTTACGAATGGGCCTAAACTAGACAAGAAATACTATGATCAATCAGCTGAGCATATTCGAGTAGCCGTTCTTGTGTGCTCTTGGAAGGTAATGACAGAATGAAGAAGCCTGGATGATCGTGTTTTAGTTCTCTTGTGATATAAGGGATTCGCAGAAATCATTTTTTCCAAATATTATGTGCTTGTTTTGTTGCCAGTCACTTGATGGTTTGCACTAGGTAGTGATATGTCCTATTTGATGAAAGAGGAAGATAACGACAAAATTCTGTGCAGATGGCTTACCAAGCTGAATAGATAACGAAAAAATCTATTGTGCGTAAGTTTCTTAACGTTATTTGATCACGCCTATTGTGAATATCCAAATTCAATCGTAGTTACAAGCCATGAGAAGGCTAGTTGTCCAGCGAAGAAAATGAATCCAAAACGTGTATTTCAAGAGCAGCAATCAGGAAAATATTTTTCAGTTCACTCCACTATCCCAAGAAGTAAGAAAGAAAGTTGAGCAATCCTTTGAAACCATGTTTACACTTGGTGATGTTGCTGACATTCTTGATAATGCCCTCGATATGGGAATAAATATTGTGGAGGCACTACACAAGTTAGCTGAAGCTGGGGATAAAGGCCAGGTCTCAAAAGATGAGTGCCTTTCTCAATTGGAATTTTCTGGAGAGATGGTAGAGGGGGACAGAAATGGCAGCCCCACACCACCACGCAGAAAAAGGGCTGCAAATAGTTTATCTATATATGAAGATGGCCCAAGGCCCTCTGTGTTTCCTGAGAAGAGTCAGGTGCCGAGCTATGAGGATTTTCCCCCAGTTAGAGAAATGCAAAATCAAGTTAAAGTTGATTCATCTTACAATTGGGAAGAAATTACAAGTTATGTAACTGTTCAAGATCTAGACAGAGAGTCTTGGAGTAAAAGACTACATGGTTGGAATGAGAATGAGATATCACCACTAAGATTATCAAGTTCAAATGTAAGATTAGAAGAGATGAACAAGGAATATGTTGAAAATGAAATGTTTGATACTGATGTTGATTATTGTGGTGCCCCCTTGAAGAGGTTTGTATCAAAAAGGTGGTCAAATACTTTTGAATTACATATGGCAGATGACAATCTCAGTCCACAGACAACTGGGAAAGTTTCAAATTTTGCTTCTAGACAATCATCATTTGGTGGGGAGAATGAGTACCTCTCAGGGCAGGCTTATGATAAAAATTATGACAGTGAAGATGAAATTTATGAAGTGAAAAGACCAAGGCGTAATACTTATAGCATTGAATCAACTCCTGTGAGTGAAGCAGAAGAAAGGGGCTTGCCAATTATTGATGTCTTAGATGACTTATGTGCAATGGCAGATCAATTTATGGATGTTGAGTGGATCAAAGTTGAAGAATCTGCACAGAGTGACATTTACAATGAAAAAAATTATGAGCTTTCTGGCAGTGAAGATGAAGTGCCTGCCATTGCTTCAAAATCAACTGATGAGAAAATAATTGCTTTGGATAATGAGACTGCCAGAGCTTATAGATCCTTCACAGATGCTATGCAAACAGAAGATGGTGTATGTGATGCTGATGAATTTGATGGTAAAACATCAGGAAGGGTAGTGGGTGCATCAAGTTTAGATCAGATAGTTGACCAAAAAATTGCAGATATTGGAAGTCAGGCTGAGATTGTGCTTGAGTCATTCAAGTCATTGAAGCAGTTAAGACAGTATGAAAAACAGCAAAGTGATAATGAGTTTGAAGGTGCACAGAGCATTGTAAATAAGGATTTTGTTGATGATGGTGATGCTAACAATAGTCATTTTGATTTGCAAAGAGGGGCTTATATCATTCAGGAGAAGCCTTCTGATGGCAAAGCTGATTTGAATGTGTTGTCTTTTGCATCAAGAACTTGTGATGGTGAACAAATTGATCATGTAAATGGTTTTGAAAAAGTTGAAATTCAAACTTTTGGAGAGAATAATAGATTTGGTGTAGTTTATTCTACTGTAGAGGAGGTGGTTCCATATGAATTTAAAACTATTGCAGATGTAACATATGATTACACTCAAGGAGAAAAAATATCAAGCAATCAATCACAAATTTCCAGTTCAAAATCAAACTCTGGGAATTTTACTGAAAGGAAAAGACCAGGTACATATTTGATTGAAAATTCTAGAGAGAGAGAAATTAATTCTGTGTATGAAGAACCAGTGTTTATCACATCAAAGGATAGTATTTCAAACCTTAAGCCCAAAGTTGATGCTTCTCAAAGTATTGCATCTGAAGACAGCAAAGATTTAAGCATCAAAAATAGAGTAAAAGGACTTGATCCTACTGAAATAAGTATTAAAAACTCTAGTAATGATTTTCTGAAGAACTCACATACATCTTGTGATAAGCAAGAATTGTCCAGTAGCAGTGTGAAGGCAGTTAGACCAGGGACCTATGTCTTAAAAGTTGCCAGTCAAAATGTAGACAATCTTTTGGTTGAAAACAATGATTCCATGAAGGATGAATGTGATGAAAGAACAGGGATAGAAGGGACTCCATCTCATTCACAATTTCAGCATGGTAATGGATCAAAGAGACGACCTGGCACTTTTGTTTTGGGTAATTATAATGGTAGTAATATTTTAGAGCATAAGTCAGACAAAGGAATTGATGCTGAACCTGTTATGGAGAAGCAAAGTAAGCCAAATCTTACTGTCTCTCATGACACTGTTACTGTAAAAAAGAGACCTTGTACATATGTGCTAGAGAATAGTACTTTATCTTTTCCCACAGAAACCTATCATTCTCCTCTTAGTCAATATTCTGAGAATATTTCAACTGATGTTTCAAGTACTTATGTAAATTCTGACATTTGTACTGAAATCTCCATCCCTGAGAGTCACATCTTTGAAAGTGAAGAAAAATCAATTGAAGATGGCAGCTCAGAGATTGATAGAACTACCCCTTCTGTAGAAGTAGAGGAAAAGGAATTGGAAATGGATGCGACAACAACTGATGAAAATATTCCATCTGGACAAAAAACAATAGATGACACAAGTGATATTTTGCAATATTCCGCTAGTGATGATGCGATTTTAGTTGAGAAAAAAGTTCCTAGTGGTTGTAAATATGACAAGATATATAGAAATGGACATGAAGATACAATAAAAGCGAAAGCCGGAGAAGATAGAATTTACAAGAATAATGATAATATATGTGATGGTGGTGGTAAAAGGCTGGGTCGGCCTAGCACGTACATTTTGACTAGGCCAAGTTTGAATCATGATTCATTATGCGTCACTAAGAGCGGCACTTTAAGCGAAGGATCTGAAATCGAATATACGGAAAAGCCTGCTTTAGAACAAACATCAGAACATGTACAGCCTAGGCCAAGAAAGCCTCGTCCTGGCACCTATATATTGGATACAGCAATGACAACTGGATCAGCTGCTACTGATGAAACTGAAGGCAAAGTCAAAACTATAGAAAATGATCCGATAAATGATAGCAAAGGTGCCGGTGATACAGTTATTGAAACGCGTGATCATGTTGTTAGTAAACACCTTGAAAATAAACAAGATCAAGTTATTAAACGAAATGTTAGAGCGAGAAAGCCACGACCTAGTACTTATTTAGTCAATAGAGCGCTATCAAGAGTTCTACGAGCTAGTGGTGGACTATCTACTGAGGAAGATATTTGCTCTAGTTCCGCTAAAGGAGCAGAGAGCAATGCTTCTAAAGACAAGTACTATAGTGCATTGCCAGATAATACAAGTAAATTTGCGGAGGAGAGCCCTGCCCCACAGCTCAAAGTTGCTCCAGATGTTGCTATGCTTGACCTCGAATCAAATACAGATGGAGAAGAATTTAACAGAGAAAGTAAAATATTTGAGGAGAATCATAATGTAAACAAATTTGAAAGTAGAGTGTCAAAAGCTGAAGTAACTCCTAATACTGCAGTTGATAGCGAAGAAGCGTTGGAAGTTAGGCAATGTTCTTCAAGTTATGTATGGAAAGTATCAGAAAGAACGGTTATTTCAGATTCACGGTGTTTGGAGAATGCTGGGAATGAATTAACAGAGAGCTCATTACATAGCATCTATTCTAAACAAGAACCAACGAAGAGCTCGAAAAATGAATATTCGCTATCTTTGAAGGAGGATTTACTTCCTAGCGAGTCGGAGAATGCCACTGATAGCTTCAGAGAGCCAGCAAAGGAGGAAACTGTGAGAAATTTAAGAGAATGTACTGTGGTAGGGGATTCTTCTGAATTAAGTGAAAAGGAAAGAAATGATGATGCGATGCAAACCATGAGCGTTGAAAAATGTTTAGCAGATAATTTTTCATACAGTAAAAGTCAAGGTGAAGACACTCAAAGTGCCCTTGTGGAAGTTGCTAATGTAAAAGCGGATAGTGCTGTAGAAGGAAGTTGTCATGTTGATTTTGGCTCTGTTCAAGATTCTCAGAATAAAGCTCAGCCATTCATTGAAATGTCTGTAAAGAATAGGAATGTTTGTGACAGTACGTTGGAAACTAGAAGTGAAAAGCAAAATGTAGAATCCATTGAAAGAGAGATCGGAATTGATAAAAGTAAAGATTTAACAACGGAGCCTGGAGTATTTATCGGATCTTCGGAAAAGCGGTCTGATATGGCAATGAATCACTCAGAGATGAATAACAATGATGTTAGAACAGTTGAAAGGGATTTCTCGTATAAGTCTGATTACGGTGAAATGGCAGATGAATGTACTGTTTTATCAACATTCGTTGAAAATGATTGTTGTCCAGATGAGCGATTTGACAATGAAGCAGCTGGTATTCATCTATCAAAAGAACCTGTTATTGCAAGGGAGAACGATCTGGCGAATTCGCAAAGATGTGGATCAGCAAAAGCGAAGACAGTTAATCCCAATGCAGGATATACCTTGAAGCAAGATTCTACTGAAAATACTGGTACGAAAGCAAATTCAAGTAGCACGTTTCCTGAGTCTAAAGCAGATATTGTTAGTCCATCGGAATTAGCTATTTGTCATGCAAGGGATGATGAGGAGTGCAGTAAAAGAAATTTTAATGAGTCCAGTCGCAACCCGGAAAGTGGTAATCTCAATACGGAAAGTTTGAAAACAAACATCAATGAAACAGTTGTTGATAAGTATGAGCTAGTTAAAGCTAAGTCTGAGAAGGATGACGAAATGAAGGGAGGTAGGATTGCTGTTAAACTGGAGATCAATTTTGCAGATTCATATGAAAACAGTGGAGTTTCTTCGCGTAAAAGAGGTACCTTTGCAGGGAAACATGAAGGCAGGGATGCCGAAACAGGACAGGGGCAAAATGAAGATTTAGGAGAAGAAGATATTGATAGCAGAAATGGTGAAGATGATAGAGTTAGCTTTAAGCTTCAAATCGATGATCCTGAATCATCAGGTTGTGGTCTTAGTAGGAGATCATCGCAGGGGATTAGTTTTGATATAGACTTGGATGACCGTCAAAAGAAAACTGCGCGCTCTCCCGTGGATTCAAAACATAGGCTTTCCTTGAAGACTCCCTCCAGGAGAAGAACAACGGATAGGCCTGGGACGTATGTTTTAAACAGTCCGGTTTTTAGTAGAGATGAATACGAAGATGAGGGAGAACTGCAGGAAAGATTTGGTCGAAGGAGTCTGGGATCATCTGATGGTGGTGATTTAGAGTATGAAATCAAGAGGGCAGTTGAACAGGGACGATTGGAATTGAATTATGACAGCCCCGAGGATGATGACATTTGCGACAAGGGAGATGCAAATATTCATATTAGAAAAAACTTGCATGCTAAAAGCAGTGCAAATGGACATCTGGAGCAGCCGGTTGAGAACTTAAGAGGGAAGAGTATTATTGATGAAGCCAAAATATCGAAAGAATCCTTAGGAACGGAATTCAACAATGAAACGAGAAAAGATAGTAGTTCGAGTCATGGTTTAAAGGTTGAAGACGTTAGGCAGTCAGTAGAAGTGAATGATGAAAGTGATGTTGATTGTAGAAAAAGCAAAGAAGTTGTGCTGAGATCTAAGGAGAGATTGCCACGGACTGGAACATATGTATTGCGAGTTCTAGAGCCTGGAAAAAATGACATGGAAAGTGATGGAAATAGGAAGTTCTGCCCAGGAATTGATCGTGACGAGAATGATGATGGGACAGAAGAAGAGGAGGTGGTTACAAGGTTTTGGAAGTCTTCACCTAGACAAGAGGCGTGCACGTCACAGGGCTCAGATGATACGATTGAGGTGAAAAGAAGTGGAGACTCGAATGCACAACCAGTTGCACCTTCATTATCACCGCGAATGGACAAAAAGGGTAGAAAATCAACGAGAATAATAGAAAAGGACTCGGTAAAAGAAAGATTTGAGAAGTTTAGAAAAAGTTTTGATAAGCAGAGGATTGGTTTCTTTGTAGATTTAAATAGTGGTGATGCTAATCTAGAAAAGAAGCATACAAAGCAATCTGATTCACCAAAAGAAAGAAGAGAAGGCTTAAATGCAAATATTGTTGAATCTCTTGCTGAGAATGTTGATGTTGAAGATAAAACAGCTATGGATTTGGCATTTTTAAAGCCTAAAAATGGCGCCAGAGCATTGAGCAGTGAAGTTAATACCGTTCCTAATGTTTGCATTTATGATCAGAAAATTGATAGTATGCCAGCGTTTAATTATTCAACAGCCCAGTTGAAGGATTGCAAAATTTCTTCTCAGGATCATAATGAGGATTATTATCTTGTTAGAAGTTCTAAGCAAGGTATTGACAAAGTGCTTGATGACAGAACTACATCTAATAATAGGGAGCTAGGCCCTGGGGATTCTATGAGTGGAATGAATAGTTTATTATCGCCAAGAGGTGGCCAAGTTGTGTGCATTTCATCTGAATCTCGTGAAAATATAATTCACCGGAGATCATTTTCATTGCCTGTTGAAAATGAAAGAAAACTGAGGTATAGTTCATGGGATATCACCCCAGATACTGAAAAAGAGGTTTTGGGTAAGATAACGTCACTGAAAGAATGCCCATCAAGCCACAGTACTGGTGATGATACTGTAGAGGGACTGGATGCCATTGATGCTACGGTGGCGCAAGCTAATTTTCAGCCTGCGAATATGGAATTTGAAGAAGATAAAGGCTATTCGAGCGAATTTCAAATTAACCCTATGGAGAATTTCAACAGAAATGGTGACATCAGAAGTTGTGATGCATCGGAACAATATGAAGCTAGAAAAGAGAAGAATTCTTCAGAGAAGAGCGAGAAACATATTTGTGGAAAAAAGGTTAGTGAGGAAGAAGTGAAAAGTTATAAAGAAGAGACAGGAAAAGAAGTGCTAGAATTGGAAAATGCTCATGATGGTACAGTGATTAAAAGAAAGAATACTTTCAGAATTGAACGGGTAGATGATTCCGGGCAAAGTCTAATGGAAGAAAGTAAAGGGGTACTAAATGTGGAATCAAGCAAAGCTCCACTAATTTCATATTCCAGAGACTCACACAAATATGAAGAAAATCTTGATAATACTGCTGATATTTCTTCTGAAGTTGATTTTCATGAAAGCAAAATGAGGCTTGATTACATCCAACAGAATGAGAGTTTCAAAGCTCCAGAGATATCACACACAGAGGATACTCTTAAATTTAGTAAAGTTACTGGATTCAGCGATAGTGACTTTAAAAAGAGGGATTTAGCAATGAAGTCAAGTCGCTTAAGTAATGATATAGACGCTGGTATAGCCTCTATGGATTCTTTGGCAGAAAGACGCTGTAACGATGAAGCGATTGTGGAGGATTTTGACTTGTATGTATCCAATGGAAGTCGACCTGCAAGTGGGACATCAGAAAGCCAACCGGTAAACGAGCGTCGTCATTCAGATGATATTGGAAGCTTAGCATCATCAGTTATTTCAAGTGGTGAAGATTTAGAGTTGGAAGATGTTAGGAGCCCAAAGGATGCTGTATTCACACCGAGTACTTATCCCTTCACTCAACAGCCTTTGGAAAGAAGAGGGAAAGTCTTTGACCGACAATTGTCTGACACAATTGTTGCATTATCTCGCCGAAGAACGTCGGCAAATGACGAGAATGATATTGCGAGGTCATACGATGAAACCCGACAAGAAGCAGTCAAACAAATTGGTCGTCAGCTATCAGAGAATATTATGGAAACAAAAGCGGATTCGCAGGGCGTTGAGAAACACTTGGCCAATCACAGAACACTTGCTAGTCTTACGAGTCCTGACAATGAATTGAGAGTGAGTCCTTTTAAGATCATAAGGGGAGATAAGCGACAAAACTTCGGACATAGGCCGATGAGCTACGATGTTGCCCGAAAACCTTTGCTGGAGAGACTCGAAAGACTGTGTACGTTTATGTCGAAGTCATTGACAAAACTGAATAGTATGGGCGAGGGAGAATCAGAGATTGTTTCAAAGTTAGACAAAGTGCATGGAAGAGAGGATTTATTTCTCAGAAGGAAAGGAAGCAGCTCTAGCCATACCGGGCAAGATTCTGTGCCTTTTATAGACGAAAACGTGGAGCAAGAAAAAGTGCATAGTGGCATGACTTTATCTTCATGTCAAGAAAGTAATGAAAGTGATGATGAAGACCGTTCAGAGAGTGATGGCAGCAGTAAGGTAAAGCTAAGAGAGCCAAAATCAGGGACTAATAGAGGACAAACGTACGTCATTCAAAGAAAAGAAAGCGTGGAGCCAGAAAGGACTGGAAATGAGACAAAGATCAGTGCCAGTGTGGATAGTGGCTGTGATTTGAATTTTCCTATTGGAGCAAATCCTAGTCAGCCTGTCCAGTGGAAAGCACAAAGAAAAAGAGGTGTGTATAATATGAAGGAATTAGAGTCATTTCCCCTCAATGTTGTCAGCTTTGTAGGTCTCATGATGCGATAGAAGTAAATTTTTACTGAAGCTGAAAGGTCCATTCAGAACTGAGCCATGCTACTGTTCACTGAAAAAATTCAAGCAGTTTTATTTTTTATTCGCTCTTTATTTCAAAAAGAGCAGTTTAATTTTTTTCATGTCTATATTTTTAGGCGTAGGAGGACTTCAAATATTGGAGGGCTGTGAACTTTCTTCTCAAATGAGTAAAGAGGTCTGTATACAGGGGTAGTACCAGAAGTTTTCCGACGGGGGGCTAAAGTACGGTTTTCAGGGTACTATTACTGCCAAAAATCTCCGAAAAAATAATTTTTACTTTCTGACGGGGGGCTAGCATATTCCGACGGGGACTATAGCCCCCTAGCCATCCCCTGGCGCCACCCCTGTCTGTATAGCGGTCATAAAATTTCCTATTGTTCCTTCAGGAAAATTGCCCAAATGCAACGGATTTGTGACCAACTGAAGGGGGCTGCCCCCTACTCCCTCTCCTATGCTTTTGCTTATATTTTAGGCAAACTGGTGTGTGATCTACAAAGTGTGTTTGATATGTAAGTGAAATATACCACCTGTTACATCCTTTTCCATGGTTAATTATTGTTTTCTTAAGTATCTCTGTTGTAATAGTCTGTTGCGTGTGTATTGTATTTCACTTCAAAATTTCTTTTAGATGACTCAAATACCCCTAGAGGATTCTTGGCTCCTCGATTGGCCGTATTGAAGATGCAGTTGGAAGAAAAACGAAGACACATTGAGGAGGAGAAGCGGAGGAGGAAGGAACAGTGGACTGAGGAACGAGCGAAAATAGGACAGCAGGCCTTCTGGTTGGCAGTAAGTAAAGATACCAAAGAAGACATTGAAAGAATGGAAAAAGAAAAGGAAGCAGCTATGGTCAGTATCAGAGTGACTTCTACATTTAGTATACTCTTTTGAGTCACCTTTAAACTCAGACATATATATCTTTCAATGAGAGGCGTTTTAGAGTAGGTTGTCATTTGTCTTAGGTAGCTTTGCAGACAAGGTTGCCACTAAATTAGGGAATTCAGGGAAAATCAGGGAATTTTATTTACAATCAGAGAAAATCAGGGAAAAAGAAAGATATTTTGAAAAATCAGGGAAAATCAAGGAATTTTATTTTCAATTAGGGAAAATCAGGGGGAAAAGAAAGATATTTTGGAAAATCAGGGAGAGTCTGGGAATTTTATTTTCAATTAGGGAAAATCAGGGGGAAAAGAAAGATATTTTGGAAAATCAGGGAAAATCAGGGAAGTTATACAGTTACTATTGTTTCATTTCAGAGAAATGACATTCTCTATGCTCAGTAGCACATCCAGTTGAGTGTGACATTTGCTAAGTTTTCCCCCTTTTTATTACATTTTATTCTGTGCTGTCATTTTGAAATGCAATTCTGCATGTTATAGAGCCAACAGTTTGAACTGCAAAAAGTTGGGTCAAAGCTCTCCCAAACCCCACGTCTATCGATAGAAATGATAAAATTATCAATGAAGATCAGGGGAAATGAGTAGCATTTCATGAAAATATCAGGGAAAATCAGGGAATTTTTTCTCAATATAGCAGTGGCAACCCTGTACAGATGCATGACGTTGACGAAGTTTTAAAGGTGACGTAGATGCTCACTTTTTATTTATGGTATCGATTTGCTTCTGTGTAAAAGGTCCACCTGTTCAATTTTGCTGCAATGTTGGGAGATACCCCCGTGGCTATAGAATTTTGTCAAATGTTGGGAGATACCCCCGCGATTATAGAATCGTGTAGTACCTTATAATTCGTTTTGTTCTTTTATTTTGCTGCATTCTGTAATAAATTAAATAACCACAAGAAGCTTTCTGTATGAGTTTCATCATTGGCTACAGCAACAGCTGCACTGTGTTTATCAATTTGATTTTAATTTCAAGTTTCGTTATACGTAAAAGCTCTTCAGCTTAAAAGCTCAGTAAGAAAGTAGATAAAGTAACTGTTATTGTAGGATTATTTTTTGATAGTGAGTGGTGGGCAAACATTTAAAGCCGCAATAGTGGGGGTATGTAAAGAAAAATTGGCCCACATTATTGAGTCATGTGCGTTAAAATAAAACTTTCATACAGCAGTGTTACCAAACACATGCAAACTCATAATCTAGTGTAAGTACTTTGCTAGGATTGTTTCTGGTGACGAGCATTCTGTTTTGAGATTTTGAAGTCTGAACCAAGTTTGCTAGTAGACTCAAGGATACTCCCCTCACTGGAGGCTATGGGGATTCTTGCCCTACGCCAAAGGGAGCAGAGACACATATCTGTGCTGTTCTGAAAATTGATTCCCCCTTTTGTCTTTTTCTTGTGCTGGCATCTCTAAATAGAGTCTCTTGTCACAACCGTTTAGTTTACATCTAAGTCAAACACCTTTTCTTTGCATTTTTGACTCAACAAATATCTGCTTTCCTATGCACCTGATGCTGGAAATAGAGAAAATTCTAACAGCAATATAGATTGAGCTTGAAAGGCTTCAAAGAGAGGTTAACTTGAAAAGGTTGCTAGTTTCAGGGAATGAGAAATTTTCTTCAAATCATTGGGAAATAGTACATAGGCTTCATTTCTACGATGCTAGAAAGAGTAATGTCCCATTAAACAGAAACATGTTTAATATCGCAAAATTTAATGGCCTTTTTTTGAAGTGTTACAGGATTCTTTATGTTGCACTCATCTCACTCCAATGATCCTCGTTATACCTTCGTTTTAGTTGGCTGAGAGGAAGAAAAAGCCAGGTCTAAGATTTATACCATTCTCAGATGAAAATGATCCCGCAAAAGTCCTAAAACGGCCACCAAAGAAAAGGAATATGAATGACTTATCACCCCATGAACGCTTGGCTCCTGCTGCCACGTCCTCCGCGTCGACAAAACATCGTGATGACCGTACTCTCTCAACCGAGGCTGAATACCTCGTGCACCATAATAGAATAGGATCTAAGACGATAATGGAAACAGAACGCAGTGATAAAGAAACATTCGTTATTGCTAAGCAACGTCCAAGTTCCGAAGTTTCCAACTCTGAGTTTAGCAGCCCAGACCAAGTATCCGATAATGTCTTTGTCAATGATCCAGAGCTGGTAGAAGATTCTTTTTATTCTAGTAGAAATAAAACCAGAACAGTTCCCAAACCTTTCAATGGACATGAATTTGCGGAAGAGGATAAGAGACACGAAGAGGCAAGTCGTTATTGTGCCAGAGATGGGGAGCTCTCAATTCGAAATGCAGGGGATAACACAGCTGCTGACAAAAGACACCGAACCGCGTGGGCAGAGCCGCATATAATATGCCCGGCTGATTTCCCAATAGTTGAAAATACGCAAGCGAGTGCAGCCATTGAAAATGACAACACAGTCCCCTATGTTGAACCCCATTCTTACCGCCATCCAGCTAAAACGCAGGCTATAGCTTCAGGTTTCACTGAAGACAAAGGTACTCCCGAGCCATTGCACGAATTAATGAATTCTTCTAGGCGCCAAGGAGAAGATATAAAGCCTGGACTAACTGAATTAGAATCAGGTGTATTCAAATCTCCCCGACAGCAGCATGTTGGTGAGAATATGGATAGTCCCAGGGCGAGAGGTGTCGCTGCAGTTGATCATACAGTTCCTCCCCAAGGAGAGAATTTGGTAAATATTGGCGAAGAATTGGAAATTGGACAAACGGTACTGATACATAATTATCTTTTGTTTAATAATCTTCATTTTATATTTTATTCTGAGTAACAAGTGATATTACGTCTAAGAAGTTTGTGAATTGAGCATTTGAAGTTAAAAAATCTTGTAATAAAACCATTTATTTTTTAACTTGAAGATCATTTTTCATATTTTTCATATTTCATGATAATTACTTTACGAAGACGAGTAAACGTAAGTAGTGCATTGGTCAGAGCTCTTCTACTGTGCGGAAATTTTGATGGTGCAGAAAACATTTTGAATTATGTTTGAATGTTTCTTCACTGTCCTCCCAATTGTAATTTGGAAGCTAGTGGCAATACAGAGATATTAAGGGCAGCGAAAAAATAAACTAGCCATTACCTTATATGCTGTACTACCTTACATGCTGTACTACCTTATATGCTGTACTACCTTATATGCTGTACTGCCTTATATGCTGTACTACCTTATATTCTGTACTACCTTATATGCTGTACTACCTTATATGCTGTACTACCTTATATGCTGTGCTACCTTATATGCTGTGCTATCTTATATGCTGTACTACCTTATATGCTGTGCTACCTTACATGTTTTACCACCTTATATGCTGTTTGTTGAGGATAAATTTCCTCTCAGATAGATATTTCAACTACATGGGAAAATATGTTTGGACAACAAATATCTTACGTGTTGTATTGACCTATATGAGCATATTTTATCTAGCTTTTACAAAATTTATATTTTTAGACCCTGACACCAGAACAGCAAAAGAAAAAAGAAAAATTCATTCAAAACAGAATCAGAAAACAGCAAGAAGAGAAAGCGAAAAGAGAAGCGGAATTGGAAAAAAGGAGAAAGTGAGTTTATCAATTTACAGCCCTGGGAACCTTTTATAATGCGTTTTTATTCATTCGCTTTCAAGTAAAATTGATAAGCAGCACATTTTTTCACTCATCATTATCATTATTTATTGTTGTTTGCAACTATAGTTGTTAGAAACTAATTCAAACCAACTACTTGAACAGGTAAAAATTTTTTTTGAAAGATTAGCAGTCCGTTTATCTTGTATTAATGATTAGCGTGCAATTTGCATCATAGCACATCGTCATTTTATCAGTATTTTTTGGGGATTTGTTGAAAGTTGATATGTTTTCATTGATATATTTGTAACTTTAGAAAAGAAGAGAAAATCAAAGAAAGGAAAGCTGCTGTAGAGAAGAGAGAGCGTGACGAACAAGAGCGTATTCGCCGTCAAAGACAGGAAGACGAATTGGCTAGAAGAAAGGAAGAAGAAGATTCAGAACGGAGAATTCCTCCTCGGCTTGCAAAGAAAGAAGAACAATGGTATGTTGATTATGACTTCTGGCATTCAAGTCTACTGAAGAATTCATTAGTAACGGCAGATGTTCTCAGCATAGCTAAAAAGCTTCACATCGACCATGTTGATGTAAATATTGATTGTTGGACTGCAAGTAGTTTGCTCGTCATAAGCATTTGATATTCGATTTTTGTGTTCTAACATTGAATTGATTGCCTTTTAGGACTGCAGTTTCATCGAAAAAGCACGGTTCTGGTTCCGGCTCTTCTCTGTTCAACCAGGATGATGGTTCTCCGGCTAACTTCCAGTCAGCTTTCTCAGAGTACAAGGGTATGTCCTCTGATATAATTCCATTTTATTAAAATTTTTAGAAAGTTTGTTTTTGTAGTTGTGATAGTGGCCAGTCAACTTCGATTGTATACCATTTTTTCTGGCCTGTACCTTAGGGCGAATTCTGTATACTCCAAGTCTCGCGTCCTGTGCCTTATGTACAATGTCTTATGTCATAGATCTCGTGTCCTGTGCCCTATGATGTAATATATTTCGTTGGTTTTTGTATGGAAGCAGGAATTACGCTTAAAGATTTATCACTATGAAGGGCATTGAAGAGTACCTTTAAGATAAGAAATTTTCTGAACATCGATTACCGTCATACTTGTTGAAGTGACCTTTTTGATCTACAGAAACAATATGTCCTATAAATAACATGACCTTTGAGTCATTCAATCTATGCATTTTTGGAAAATTTTTGAAACAATGTATGGGGCATTTGTTTGCAAGGCCCCATAAATTGCTATCAGCTAATATTGTTAATTCTTAAAAGATAGAAAATGGAATATATGTTTCTTTGAAGGCCCTCCAGTTTATGTTAAGCCGACTGGGAAGTCCAATCGCCAGATTATGATCAATGCAATATCATACTGTTGCTTGTCCGGAGAAGTTAACAGGGAGGCAAAAGAAAAGTCATTGCAGGTATTGTGTTAATCATCATCAACAGCTGTTGCTTTACAAGTCTGTCTTACAATTCTGTTGCATTGATAGTCTGTCCATGGGTTTGATTATTTACAAGTAGAAGCTGCCCTACAAATTATGAAGTATTACTGCATTGCTAAATATATAGAGAAAAGTCATGTTCGTGCAACACTAATGTGTTAATATGTAAGAAATTTTAGAATAATCGATGGAAATATGGTGCTTTATTAATTTAGGTAAAATTCCTATTGTGATTAGATGTTTTTGCGAAACGGTCAGTGTAATGGCCTAACAGAGGCACTCAGGATCCTTATGAATTCAATAAGATTAAGTCTTGTGTTTCCTTCTAAATCATGCATTACGCCTTTGGATCAGTGGAGAGTATTACTCTTTTATTTTGAAGAGAACAGCATTTTTGGCAACATGCATGCTGTATTAAATTGAAGACAAATTAGTTGTTATTTCTATATCATTTATTCATGAGTTATCTTGTCCACTAAAGGTATTGGGACAGTCAAATGCAACCCATTTCTTTGTACTGTTTCGCGATGGACTGAAATTCAGAGGATTATTTACATATTCTCAAGAAAACGACGAGGTATTTTGTGAATTTGATGTTTGTTACTACCTATCTTATCATATTTACAATACTAGCTATTAGATTTAAAATTGTCATATACGAGAATTGATTTTGTAAAATATTTCTCGATTAGTAATCCGTAGTCGCTAAGGATGATTATGACATCAGTGGAAACACGCTTCTCTGAAGCCTGTTTAGGGGTTCCAGGGAACAGGAGGGCATGCAGTCAATCAAAGGAACAAATTAACATGGCAAAAATTAATAGGGAACAAAGGAACACGTACCCCCTTCTAAACGACCCTCTTTTATGGCTGAAGTCAGTTCTTGCACCTAACAAAGTCATATCTCACTTACTACTGCAGAGAAAATTTATTAGTGCTGACTGTTTTTCCCTGTTGTATGCCCGCATAATTTACCCCTCAAGTAAAAGCAGTTAGTTTTACCTGGGTCTGTACGGGTTTTGGACGGTTTTTGAAAGTTATGGAAATTGAAAATGCCATTTTCCAGGACCTGGAAAGCTGTGGAAAAGAGAGGACTTTCCAAATTGGCTATGGAAAGTTATGGATTTTTGTTTGGAAAAATTCTAAAAATATCCTAGAATGGATGTAGCTTAGTGTCGTATTAAACACCGCATTTGTTATGTTTCTTCATTTTACTATGTGTAATACAAAGTATAAGTCACCAAACAATTATGAATTATATCTTCGAAAATGGCGTTTTTCTAATATTATGGGGTTTCAAAATGCAAGTGAAAATGAGTTTTATGGTTTTGTAAAGTTGGTTGTTTGGCTTTGGAATTGTTTTGGAAAAGTTTTGGAAAGTTTTCTAAAGGAGTTTGTATGAATTTACCTTTTGGAAAATGGGACCTGTAGCACTGTCTTCTCTGCTTTGGTACACCATATTGTATTTCAGCCTATTCACTTATTGGCTACTCACTGTAAAGAATTATTTTATGTGTAATCGTCAGTCCGAATTAAATATAAAACCACCACGACTAAAACCAAAACATGGAAAAGACTTATTTGCATACAGGGGGGCCATAGTTTGAAATTCGTTACCTAGCGATAGTGAGAAAGCTCATAGTTTCCAATCATTTAAGATGAAACTAAAAGCCATGCCTGTAGAACAGTAAAATCTTTTAGGAATCAAAATTTATATTCTGAATTTGTGTATACTTTCGTTGTTTTTTTGAGTTTAGTTTAGTATAGGTTTGTTCCTAGCACATGAAGAGCGAAAAGCTGAAAATGATTTTTAATTCTGTTAAAACTGTTTGTATTTATGGAATGATTTCTTGATCTCAGAAGTTATAAGTAGTAGATTGTTTGCATAAATATTTAATTTTTTACCTCTGTTTAAATTTTAAATTGTGTGTTGGAATATTTATTATCAATTCGTTGATGGAAAGACTCAACAATATGCAGGTCTTAAATTAGCGCGTAGAAGCTTCAGTCCAAGCAGAAGAATCGCTAGGCTTGCAATATTTGCAGCCAATAATCTGCATAATGCTATGCTTGTATCGTTAGAATTGTAGAATATTTTGTGTTTTGCTTAAGAGCATGCTATCATCAGTGCGCTCTTTTGGCAGAATCTGCACTTTTGCGCAAACAATAACTCAGTGTCTCCTCTTGCGCTTTACTCACCATTTCTCGACCATTCCTCTTTAGGCGCACAAGATTTATGGCTTAGGACCAAAGGTCATAGTGAATAAAATGGTGGAACGGCTGTTCAAGTATGTCCTTTTTGTTTTTCTATTTTTATTAATGTCATTTTCGTATTACACTTTGCATAGAATATTATACCAAAGTGTATCAGTGTTTTGTCATTGAGTTGTTATGGCAGAGTTTCCGTCCTGGTCTGAATTAATAGAAGTCTCCTGAATTTACAGATTGACGTATAAGAGAACTGGGGCGCTCCCAAAAGGGATTTAAATTTCAATCCAAAAAGGAGTGATCTTACTTCTGTTTAAAAATTGCTTTTTGGTTAACATATATTTAGTACAATCAACTTGAGAATATTTGCAACATAGTTGCAGAACAACTTTACAACTTTTAGGGCTCCTTTCAGGTTTGAGGCCGGGGGGAGTCTGTCTCTACTGCCCCTTTTTGGAGCCCATGCCCCTCCTATATTGTAGTCTCTATCATAAATGTTTTTATCATGCGCGCATTTGGTTTACCATGAGTTGATCACATGATGCATTCTTTTGTATTATCAATTGATCACATGATGACTTCTTGTATATTAGTTTGATCACATGATGTATTCGTGCATTTTACCATTTTAGGTACAGCAGTGGGGCTAAATCATTTTCGCAAATCCCAGCGAAGTCATTGTCAATTCAGGTGGACGGAATTCAAATAAAAAAAGAGTTCTGGCAGTCGACAAAAACCCAACCTCCTTCTAAAACAGACTCTAATTTGCGAAAAGGCAGCGGAGGCTCAACGTCCAGGGTTGAAAATCTGAAGAAGGGCTCCCCGAAACTCAGTAAAAGGTAGTACTTCATGTATCGGACACGCACCCAAAGTCACGGCTAGCTTAGTAAATTTTTTCGGTTCTGTACAGTTATTTTTCGTTGAATAGTGAAAAGACCAAAGTGGTATGACTATCTTTGGTGCTTTGATAGAGATATGTAAATGCCGTAGAATTAGAAAGACATTAGTTACGTTGCTTGTGTCATGAAGCTAATAAGAGAGAGCAGTAGATGTTAATTTTGCATTTTTATCATCGTCATTGGAACAACTTTAGCCCATCTTTTAGGAATGTTTGTCACATAGTAACGATTAAAATATGGCATAGAGCATCTGATTGTTGGCAATATTTCATGTTAAGGACAACTATTGCTGTAGTAATAGGATTGTGTTGGAGTGCAAGAAGCCCTTAGATTTCAATAGATTTCCTTGTATTTAAGTTGGTTTTTCTTTGCTAAATAACTGGTTGATATTTAGTATCGTATATCAAGAAAACTATATAAATTTAGAGAGATTTCGTAGAGTAACATTGAACCGCTTAAGTTATACTTACGCAAATCAGATATGCATCTTTCTTTCATTTTCTCAATTCATTCAGTTAATACCTTGGCCATTTTACGGACAAGATTCTGCAGTAAGGAGACTCCTCCACAGTAGCATTCATTCATTGTTGTAATATTGTTCCATTTACATGGTTGATGTTCTTTTTTTCTTTCTTCGTTATCCTTTATGCCTTTGCCTCTTAGCATTACCTCTTATAGATTACTGCCGTTTACAACTCCCCATTAGATTTTCTGTTATTGTTTCATGTAGCCGTTCCCCACTATGAAAATGATACCATACTTCTAAGAAATTACCAATATCTTTTGTTCTTGAAAAGGGTGATCATCAGTTTTAGAGCCTGAAAGCAACTAAATACTTTCACAACTTTCATTTCAGTAACACGTTTTGCTTGCAATCATGTCAAGTTCACATATTTTGCATAATAGTTTTCTTAATTTGTAGTTCTTTTTCCACTCTAATTTCTTCTCTTATTACCATTGCATGCATATCTTATCTTAAATTTTGAGGCCCCAACGAATCAGGGGGTATCTCGAAGCGTTTCTAATTATATTTTCCGTTCTGTATATTTAAATTCAAACTTTTGCACGTATAGGGATCAACTTCACGTTACTATAAAAAGGTAAAGGTTGTCCCGTATACTTTCGTACGTAGGGAAGTGCCTGTTCAAGAGGACACTTATCCTGAGCCATCGGCATGTGAGGTAGGGTGGCCAGTTCCTTTCCTCGCCGCCTCTATCTCCCTAGTGTTGCCACCAGGCACCCATTTGCTTCTGGGTGAACAGTGAGCAAGCATTCAGTCAGGGCATCGTGTCGGACTCCAGCCGTAGACCTTCCGCACGGGAGGCATGCGATCTAACCACTATTCTACCTCGCCCACCCCACGTTATTATAGGAGTTATAATTGATGACTATTCTCGAAAATGCTTAGAAAGGTAGGATTTGCTCTGCCCTAGACACATCACTAATTGCCAGTACATTCAGACTGGTATTCTCCATCAAGGTTCAACAGGGGACTCATCAGATATTTCAAATTTTCTGACCAACACAAAGGGTATCACCTAGCCGTCAAAGTGTTACATACAGTCCATTTTCAAGGAACACGAGCTACTTATAGCCAATATTGAGGACAAATAAAGTGGGGATAGTTAGGCATTTGAAAAAATATGGGAATAACATCAATTTTCAATAAGACAGTAAGGCTATGGTCTTGGTATTTTCACCAAAATCGAGGAGAAACTAATTGGATAGTTACACACGATAAGAAAATAAGGGAAAACGGGCTATTTTCAAACATAATATGCGGCAAAACAAGATGCAGATACAACAAACTCTAGCTGAAGTTCAAATAAAATAGAATAAGGACAATAGACAAACTGACGTTGGAGAAAAGTAGATATACAATAAAAAAGTGGTGGAAATGGACCGTTTTCAGTCAAAAAGTACGGCTATAGCCTTGGTATTTTGGCCAAAATTGAGCTCAAATAAAGTTGGAGAAAGTTTAACATAAAATGAGAAAGTGGTAGAAATGGACCGTTTTCAGTCAAAAAGTAAGGCTATAGCCTTGGTATTTTGGCCAAAATTGAGCGCAAATAAAGGTAGAGAAAAATTAACATAAAATGAGAAAGTGGTGGAAATGGACCGTTTTCAGTCAAAAAGTAAGGCTATAGCCTTGGTATTTTGGCCAAAATTGAGTGCAAATAACGTTGGAGAAAGCTTAACATAAAATGAGAAATTGATGGAAATGGACCGTTTTCAGTCAAAAAGTAAGGCTATAGCCTTGGTATTTTGGCCAAAATTGAGCTCAAATAAAGTTGGAGAAAGTTTAACA
>WIPJ01000946.1:272792-305839 GCA_018155075.1 Cassiopea andromeda
ACTCCTTATTCTGTATAGATCTCAAAATATTAACAGACAATGGTGGTAATGAGAATAAGGAAGAATCATTACCTTGACCTCCGTGATTTAGCAGCGTGCGGGACTCAGCATGCGAAGCTGGGTGTGCCTGTGGAACAAAGGATGCTGGGATCTCTAACTGCAGGGGGTTACCTGATGCATGGCACGATGCTGGCGAAAGGCGAGCGTTCCATGATGGCGGCGGATAAACGGAAGAGGTAGGCTCCCTGACGCTTGTTGGTTTGTAGCTCAAGATGGGGTTTATTTGTTGGTTATGGCTCACATTCTGATGCTTCTGTTGTCGTTGTAATTCTTCCTTGACAATGGAGCGGAGATCCTCTAGCGAGAGCTGAACTGCCGTGGCGCATGACGAAGGCTGGAGGGGCTCGTGGTTCAGTGATGGAGGAACTTCAGAACGGAGGGAAACTGATGGACTTGGTGGCGGTGGTTGCTCAGGACACTCTGTTTCTGCATCAGAAGCTAGCCGCTTAAAGGAGGCCTCTGGTTGATTTACTGTCGGATCTTCAAGGTACGATAACAGACGATCACTTAACTTGCTCTTCGTGCCTTTAGTTGATAGGCCATGGCGTGCACAGCGTTGAATAAGGGTGCTTTTCTTCTGCCGAAGCCACTCTTCCCGATTCAGAAGGCGTTCATGGGCGCTGGGCGTTTGCGACTTCAACATTTTGCTATGCGACGGCATACTGACTTGAGTAATGGACGAAATATCACAAACGGACTAACTATGATAACCTGAGCTTGAGCTGTGCACAAGCGAAGAAAGAGGCTCTTCAAGGAGGGATTAGCTGAATATATACTAGCACTGGTTGGCCTCCTGCGTTAACCGCAGCTACCCGCGTAGCTGCACAAATAAAGTTGGAGAAAAATTAACGTAAAATGAGAAAGTGGTAGAAATGGACCGTTTTCAATCAAAAAGTAAGGCTACAGCCTTGGTATTTTGGCCAAAATTAAGCTCAAATAAAGTTGGAGAAAAATTAACGTAAAATGAGAAAGTGGTAGAAATGGACCGTTTTCAGTCAAAAAGTAAGGCTATAGCCTTGGTATTTTGGCCAAAATTGAGTGCAAATAAAGTTGGAGAAAGTTTAACATAAAATGAGAAAGTGGTAGAAATGGACCGTTTTCAATCAAAGAGTAAGGCTATAGCCTTGGTATTTTGGCCAAAATTGAGCGCAAATAAAGGTAGAGAATGTCAAAAAGTAAGGCTATAATCTTGGTGGTTTGGGCGAATTAGATGAGAAATAGACTTGGTGGATAATAGAGATATATAGAGAAATGACAGAAGTTTGCAGAATAAATGTGGGGAAAATGGAATTAAATTAAGAATGGGCTATTTTCAGTGAAAGTGTAAATCTGTAGAGCAAAGGTGTCGCATCTGGGGGCCAAGGCCACTGGTCCCCCCGCTTTGTGTATGTGCGTTTCAGAATCCCTTTTACGTTTTTGCAGAAGAATGTACCATGTAAAAAAATATTCAATTTTGCAATTGAATATGATATAATGCAATAAATGGTGATATGTTAAGCTTGATGGTGCACAAAATTCTTGCCAAAAAAGCATCAGAATGTGAACGTATTTAATAATACATTACTTTCCTATACCAAAGAAACACCAATATACACGAGGAGGCTGGCTGGGTTGGATCACTGTTCAATTTGTCAGCTGGGCAGACATGTTTTAAACGGCGAGGTGCTGAAAATAACAAAGAAGCTGGAAGGTGGAGATTCATGAATGATAATACTTTATGCAACTTGTTAATAAAAATTATTGGGGAGGGGATTTGTGTGAGCAATATTTTGTTATATGTTGCAGTCATGATCAATAGGAAAATAGGGAAAAGATCGATCTGCTTTACAGAACATAGCAAGTGTAAAAATATTTGATTGGAGATTGCTAGGTGGAGTGGAACATTCATTGCTGAAATGGAAACTTCCATCCACTATTATATGAGGGTAGAATGTCGTATGTATAATCAATTCCTGCATGGTTAAACAAGAATGGTGCTTCAAACATATAAAAGTCATCTGTCATATGCAGCTAGCAGTGCAATGTGGTTACTTCTCATAAAGTACTTCTCTAACACAGAAGATGCTTTTGCTAGATGACGTAGCTCTTCCATAAACTGTGAGAGTCATAGAAATAGCTTATTTTGCGGTACAGTTAATGGTTGGAAATGCCCTTCATTACAAGATGGTTTGATCGCTTGAAATGGCAGCCAGCTCAACTGTCTATTCCTGGTGTTATCAGTATACCATGCTCTAGCTACTACCTTCAATAAATTACTACCATAATACTACATTTACTACAAACTAGTTACTTTCTCTACGCTAATTATCTAAAGAATTAATGTAGTAATAAGAGGTCTAAGAGCTTGAGAACATTTCCTCTTTCATTCGCTTTCTTCTGCTTCGTGATTCTTCGATGATTCTCTTGAGTTCATCGTCACCTTCTTGAACAGTTTGCTGGACGGAAAATCCTGTAGTTCTTTCTGTCGGTTTCTCGTCGTCTTTATATTCAGTTCTGTAGAATGAAAAAAATCCTTTCTTAATTACGCTGCAGTTGGGATATGCCTTGATACTGGGTTTTAAAAACCAGACGAGAAACCCTTGGGTGACAATACATAAAAAAATCTTTGAAACTATATTGATAAATGTGCAGGCAGTGAGACAGCAATGGAATGGTAGACATTGTGTTTCTGCATACTATGTTACTAAAGAATAACATTTCAAAGATGAGTGTCCTAAAACCCCAAAGGACTAGAGAACCAGCACAACGTACTTAAGACCAATGATATCTAACTATCAATATATTAAGAAAAATAATTGATTTCGTTAGCAATAAAATGATTACATTCTGGAGTTTTTAATCAACATGAAAACACCTCACAATTGCCCCTACTGAAGTCATCATTATTACTATCGATAAAACAATCTGCCATGGCACCCCTACAGAATCTCTTCCAATTATCTCTGCTTTCTGCCTTTCTAACAATCAAGGGACGTAATTTCTGGGGGAGCTGAAGCCCCCCAATAATTTTGATGGTACAAAAATTTTTTTATGTAAATTATACTGTGTTTAGAAGGTCAGAGAATGCATCGACATCAATAACCATGTGGTAAATTACTAGGGGCCCCCGAGTCTCGAATTGAATCATCATGCAAAGAAAAAACAAATTGGATTTCTCCGTCTACAAAACATAAGCGGAGAAAGAAAGCAGATAATTTTTCAAAATGGCATCTGCGTATTCTGGGAAGAGCTCTTCATCTACTGGCGATTTTCCGGAAAAGCCACACCAACCGAGATCAATAACGTTTCCTATGAGAGACACAGGGAAGCAGAAGCGAGCGTTCAACCCCAAATGGTTTGACCAATTTACATTTTTGCATTACCGGGAAGATAGTGATTCTGTGATTTGCCATACCTGTGCACTTGCAGACAAAGGGTATACAGCAATTATTTCTGGTGTTTTTCTATTACCGTGCAGAAAGAGAACTTTCGTGATCCTAAGTCATTTTAAGGCCTCAGAGATGGCAAAATCTCTGGAGCTTCCGGGGGCTCTGCCCCCTGGGCCCCTACCAGGGCTCTGCCCTAGACCCGCTGGGTGGCTTACAGCGTCCCCAGACCCCCAGCTGTTTTAGGCAATGACCGTAGGACATTGCGATATCCAAGGTTCGCTGAATTACGCTAGAAATTAGCCCCCTCAAAGTTTTTGTGGAAATTACGGCCCTGCAATCCATGCAGTACTAAAATCACATAATATAAACAGTATGGAATAAAGAGAGCTCTTTTCATACCTGACTCCAGATCCTTGTAGCTGAATTTCAATACCACTGCCAACGGTACTACGTACATTCCTGGAATCAGATGTTTCCATTCTTGATCCGGATTTTGAATAGGTTGATTTACCTCTGCCTGGTCTTGTAGATGATGTAGTTGTCAAAACGGTTGATTTTGACTTTGATGACTTCACACTTGAGCTGTGACGCTGTTTGTCATTAGAGTCAACGACTTCACCGAGACCAGATACCATGACATCAACGGGGTTCAAGCTGCGAGGGCTCGTTGGAATTTCCGCGGTGGTTCTGTAGAAGCTAGATTCGTACCGTTCAGATTCCGTATGCTCCTCCCTAGGTCTAACACCAACAAGGAGAGTAGACGACTCTCGAGGTGCAATGACGAACTCACCTTGAAAAACGAAATCAAATAACTCTCAGAAACAATGATTAGCTATATATAACTATGATAAAATATGGTTAACTATGATAAACTATGGCTAACTATGATTGTTTACGAACAACTACATTTAACTATAATTTTAGCTAACTATGGTTGGCCATCGTTGCCATAACTATGGTAAACTATCCTTTACCATGGTTAACTACAGCAAACAATGATTATCAATAGTTGAATATGAGTTAATGTTCTCAGATATCAGCATTGCTTAGAGATCATTATACTTTGATGAGAATACTATTGTACATATGAAATAAGAATGATATTGGAGCACAACATTAGTAAAACAACAAGGCAAGTCTTGAGCAAAGGGGAACTTCCAAGATGTAAGCGTTTCAAAGAACTCTAGGGTATTTGATGTACTACGTGTAACACACCGGATACCGTATAATTCTTCGAAATACGATGACTGCTAGTTAGATATTTATCATCAAAGTATAAATCCAACTTACTCATTGTTACGTGCTTCTCGTCGGGTTTGGCCTGTGTTTCAAGCACTAAAGTTGTTGTGGCTCGCTCCTCCTCCACAGTAGCACCGCTACGCAGTCTATTGATCTCTTCTTCGTATCCTTGTCGATCATGATGATACTCATCACATTTGGATTTCAAAATCGATAGTTCACTTCTCAATCTATCAACCTCTGTTTCCAGATTAGAAATCTGAGACATCAGCCTCTCGATTTCAGCAATCTTCTCGTTGATTTCCAATCTTGAGCTTGATCTTTCTTCCTGAAGCTGAACTTGGATTTGCTGAATCTTCTGATCATGGTCAAGATCATGCATTTTGATGCTTTGCTGTAAATCTTTTTCAGTCTGAAAGTTTAAGAAAGGATTAGTAAAATACGGAAATGACAAAAATCGTATACATTTCCTGCATCTTAAATCCTTTTTCAACATATTTCACAATGTCACTGCTACATAGTAAGTGTCAATTTCTGCTTTCTTGATGCTCTGATAGTGGATAAAGCAATGAAATAAGATTCTCAACGCTATCTTCTGATAATGATTTCATACATTTACTTTTCTTGATACTCTGATAGTAGATAATAATAGTAATTTATTTATCAACGCGTTATTTTGATAATATCTTTAAAAATATGACAGCAATTTTTATGAAATAACTTCACAAATTTACCTTTCTGATTTGAACATCTTTGTCTCTAATTTCTTTCACATGTTGGTCTTTTGCCAATTTTATTTCCCTTTCGATCGTTATCTTTTCTCTCTTCAGCGTTTCACATGTTTCTTTCAATTCCGCAAGCAAGTTATTAGCTGACTGGAAATCCGCTCTCATGTTCTCCTTTTCTCTTTGCACCTATAAATAGAGATGAAGTATGATTAGCAAAAAGGTATACTTATTTGGTTCTTGTATCATTGAGCAGTTCTGACACTAGGATGGGATAAAAGCTCTTAAATATCAAACTACACATGGTGAGAATTTTAATACGCCATACAGTCAGAATGCTGCAAGGAGTGAGAAAATACTCTCCGGCCAAGCCTACATGTGACACCAGCATGAAGAATAGCCAATATCTACAATCTGCTCTACCAACAATGACAACAGAAGGAAATTCATCCCCACCAAAGGTAGAACAGACTATACTCACTTTCTTGTAATCAGCTTTGAGTTTTTCCCATTCTCTCCTCAGCTTTTCTACTTCAGTCTCCAATGCTGATCTCTTTGATTTCAAATCCTCAATCACAGCATCCTTTTCACGTGTGGTTGAAAGGTACTTTTCACTCGCTTTCTGGTGCTCTTTAAGCTGCTTTCCAAATTCACGTTTGTTGCTCTTCACTCTGTTCTTTTCTTCATTCAGCTCATCTTTCAATCGAATATTCTCCTTCGTAAGTGTGTCTATCCTTTGCTTCAAATCTGTAACGTCTCTCGTAACCTCTCTTTGTTTTGACTCTGCTGAGTGGAACTTGCTTTCATAGTCACTAATCTTTGTCTTGTACAATGTGACTTCGCTATCAAACTGTTGCTGCTTTTCCTTCTCTCGGCTATATTCAGCTTCAAGATCATTCAGCCTCTTTTGAGTGCTCTGTAGCTGCTCTTCAAGTTGTGCTTTCTCGCCTTGCTGTGCAGTGTGGAAGAAATTCAATGACTGTAGGCTACTCTGCAGCCCTTCGACTTCTTTTTTGAATGAGTCTCGATCTTTTTGGGCATCTTTGAATCTAGGTGCATCAACAAAAGACATAATACTACCCTGCTATGGTATATGAGAAATCGACAAAAAATCATTTCAATACTTGGCAACTTCTCCAGAATAGTTTATCTCGAAAATCCTAATCTTAAGGTCTTTCTCAGAAGACTTGATGCTTCGAATGTTAACCTTTGTTTACAACCGTGAAGAAAGTTTACCTAACAAAATGTAGCTGGCTTTTTATCTATAAAGCAGTGAAGATATTAGCAGAAAAACTTTAACACTATACGTATATTAACTTCAGTAATACAGTAGTATAAAAAACTAGAAAACTATAAGCTGAAAGAAAAATATAACGACGTGTTATATCCGTATTCCACAAGACGTACCTTGGACATATAGGTAGCAGTGATGAAAGCAGTACAAAAATAAGATCTTAGCCCAGCATTATCTACATTACAAAATAGAACGCACTTCCCTCAACTCAGCTGAAGACAGCCTAATTTTGAGTCATGTTTAGTGCAATCAGTAACGCATGAAAATCCACTCATTAGTGCAACAGGGAAACGATGATTCTCAGCTTTATCAGTGTAAGCTAATGATGCTAGTTCTCACAAATTTGCAATAAATATAATGGTGAGGTATTTACCTGTTTTCAAGTTCGGAGTATTGCTGTGATCGTTGCTGCAGTTCACGTTCAGTATGATCAACCATGTCTTTGAGTTCAACGACAGCCCTTTCCAATTCACTTTTTCCTTCCCAGCTCTTCTGATCCTTTTGCTCCTTCGCAGAAATGTATGCGAGTTCAAGATTGATCAATTTCTTAGAAATCACATTCAGTTCCTGCTGTACGCTCAGCTTTTCTCGGTGTTCACTGTCAAACTGCTCCTTGGTCTGATCTGCCTCTCTTTTCAATGTATCGATCTCTCTTTCCAACAATCGTACATTTGACCTTAACTTTTCAATCTCACTATCTTTCTCTTGGCGTATTTTGTAGAGGTCATTGGTTAGCTTGTCATTGTCAGAGCCGGTCATTCTTACTTTCCTTTGCAACTCACTAAGTTCTTCGCTCACTCTCGTAAGCTGGTCTTTGGCCTGTTTGTATTGCTCTGTGGTTAGTTTTCTGTCATTTTCAGCTGACCTAAGCTCTGATTCGATCTTGTTTACGTGCTGACGTGAGGTACCTAGAAAAGATTGTTTACACTAGAATGAGATGCCAAAGAAAAGCTCATGACTAAGACATCAGCCACAGGGACAATATAAAGCATTGCGGAAAACTTTGACTTTCCCAGCAATTTTTCAAGGTACATCCATTGCAGTATGTAAAACTGTAAACAATCCACTTGAATATCAGAGTCAAATCTATGGAATGATCTAATCTGCTTACTTGACAATACTACAGTCGTTCCTTACTGTGACTTCCAATACAAGTACTGTTCCTTAAAATATTTCATTCGAAGACAAATATCACATAAAATTTTCTACAAACCTAATTCTTCTCGAAGCTTTTGATTTTCTTCATCCGCCATTCTTAGTTTAGCCAACGTCGATTCATAGTCCCTTAGTTTCTCAGCAAGACGCGTTGCCTCCTCAATTTGATTTTCGCTAGCACCTTCGAGCCTCATCAACTTCTCTCTCGCTCTGTCCAACTCTGAAGCTAGGCCATGAACCTGTGCATTTGCGGAGTTCAGTTGATTTTCGAGGTTATGGATTGTCTCATTGGCTTCTTCGAGAGAGGACTCTAACTTATCCTCCTTCTCTTGCATTCGTTCTTGTTCAGCCATAACCTTTGTATACTGCTTGTGTGAGCTAAGAGCCTCTTCATGCAGCTCTTCATTCTTCGCTGCGTATGAGTTCAGATCTTCACGCATTTTATCGTTCTCTTCTTTCAACACTCCCACTGTGTATTGCAAGGATTCCTTTTCTTCTTTGGCTGCCTGGAACTCGACAACAAAGTCCATGGCTTTTTGATGTCTCTCCATGAAATCAGCTTTTGTCTTCTCCAGTTCAACTTCAGTGGCTTTCAAACTTTTTTCAAGCCGTCTGTTCTTGTCTTGGTAGCTGTCAGCCTCTTGTTTAAATCTGTTGTTCTCCTGCTGTACTAGGTCTAGGCTTGCTCGAAGATCAGCAACTTGGTCACGAAGACGTGCCAGCTCACTCTTAAGTCGATCATTGTCAGCTTTGCTTGATTCATAGTCACGAGAGAGCTCAAAGATTTTCTTGTGGAAGGCAGCGATTTCTTTTTGGAGGTTCCCTTTGTCTCCTTGGCTTGTTTCATAGTTTTCCTTGAGTCGACAGACAGATGCATGGGACATCAACATTTCTTGTCTGAGCCGATCTTTCTCTTCTTGCACAGATATAAACATTGATTCCATTTCTGAGAATTTCTTTCGTAGATTCTCAAGCTCTTGCTGAATATCCTTCTTTTCCACTTCGTACGTTTCAACTTCATATTCTTTGTTCTGCAAATCACGCTTGAGTGAATCGATCTCACCTTCTAGAACAACCTTTTTGCTCTTTATCTCCTCAATCAATGCACTTTTGTGGGCAAGTTCCTTGGAGTAACCATCACACTTGCGTTGTAGCTCCAAGACTTGCTTTTGCATTCTCAACAGTTCCTCACGATCTTGAGCTGTGCGACTACGTGCTTCTTCGAGAAGCTTTTCAAGGTTATCTTTCTCTTTCAGAGCTTGTTCTAAGCTACCTTCAAGGCGTCTGATAGTGCTGTTGAGTGTCTCTACTTCGGATACAAGCTCTTCTTTGCCTATCTCACTTAATCTGCAGGCCTCTCTTAGTTCATGAAGAGTCTTGCGGGCTTTTTCAAGCTCGGCCTGTTGGTCACTGTTGCGATCTTGATAGGTCTCCAACGATATCTCAAGTTCAGAAACACGCTTTTTGACTTCAATATATTCAGTCTTCAGCTCAGCCTTCTTCTCCTCAACAATCTTGATTGCACGATCAAGAGTTGCTGCACGATCACGCATGGATGTAAGCTCATTCTCAAGGATTGCAACTTTCTTGTGTGCAGATAGAGCTTCACTTTGCAGCTTGTTTTCACGCACCTGGCTCTTCTGATAGCTGGCCTGTACACTGGAAAGCCGAGCATTGGTTGAACTCAACTCTTTTTGCAACTCGTCTCTCTTCGCCACTGCAGTCTCGTAATCACTGTTGAGCTTGCTTAGCTTTCGGTGAACCATTTCCAAATCGTCTTGAAGCTGAGTTCTCTCGCTCTCAAGTACTTGGTTTGTCTCTTCATACTTCTCTACTCTAGATTTCTCGATGAAAAGGTCATTTGTCAGCTTCTCGTTTTCTCTCTGAAGTTGTTTGTACAACATGTCACGGTCTGTCGATTCACCCTCTATTTCAGAAATCCTGGCAATCAACTGCACCTTCTCACTTTCCAATGCTTCATTCGTGCTCTTCATTTGCAAGTAATTTCTGTTGATGACAGTCAGCTCTTTCTGAAGTCTATCACGTTCTATTTTGATGGACTCGACATCAGAAGTTCCACTTCTCTTTGAGATCAGTCTGATTTCATACTCAAGACGATTCTTCTCTTGAGTGACAGATTCATATAGGGCCTTAATTTTCGTGTATTCATTTTGAATATCTTCAAGATCTTTCTCAACCTAAAATTGATAAATATCAAATTACTATTCACTGGCAGTTGTAAAATTCACAACATTAAGAACACAGTACTTAACTAACTTCTCAGCCACATAAAAATCTTACGAGTCTTCACCTTCTTCTAAACTTTCAAACCACCATGGAATTGTAAAGAGCGGGAGTGGTAGACGTTCTTCTCACTATTTATGGACTGGTGAAGAAAATTGTGTTTCCTTTACCATAGGATTTATAGCTGGCCTTTTGCTTCCCATTGCGTGAGCTGACAAGGTTTCTATCTTGATCAACAATAGTTTACTGACCTTTCCATTATTTTTTACCAGTGGGCCTACTAGTGGCTCTAACTATTCATAAACTGCTATATTCTTCTCAAACACAAGCACTGATGGTCATTTTCTATATACATCAAGCTTAATCACTTATTGAGAAAATGGAAAAGAGCAACGCAGTTAGAAAAATTTGTTACCTTTTCCTTAGCTTCGATGACCATTATTCTTTCTGAATCACTTTCCATCAATTTCATCTTCAGATCATGTGTCTCTTGTTGCAGATGACGGTTCTCTGATCTTGTCATCTCCAGTGTAGATTTGATTGTAACAATCTCTTTCTTCACACTGTGAAGCTCAGTTTCTATGATCTTCTTGGAATTGTTGAGTCTTTCTATGAAGGTTGTTTTCTCCAAGGCTTCCCTGATTTGCTTGTCTACATCTCTTTCCAGTTCAGCAACCTTCTGATTCAGTTCTGCAACAGTCTGTTTCAGTTGCTGATTACGGCTGTTCATTTCATCAAGTTGACTTCTCATCTGTGTCTTGCTTGTCTCAGCATCATTCAGCTTTCTCTGTAAGTCTTCGATGCTTGCTTCAGCCTCCTTCAATTCTCGCGACACATTCTCTTTTTCATTCCTCATGACATCATGAGCCGATTGCAGATCGTTGAATCTTCGCCTTTCTTCGGACAGCTCCTCGTTCAAGCCATCAATTCTATCATCCTTCTCGTCAACGGAAGCTTGCAAAGTACTGAATTTCTCATGGAGATCGTAGAGCTCCTTTGCTAGTGCATTCAACTTATCTTCCAGGGCTTTCTTCTCTGTTTCAGCTTTTACCAGTTTTGTCTTCGCAATGAAAACGCGTTGAACTGATTCTGAAAGAGCTTTGTGATTTTTCAGTGCTTCCTCACTCAGTTCTCGTTCCCTTTCCTGCAGTCTTTCATTCGTAACTTCCAACTCTCTAACCCTACTTTCCAAAGTGCTCGCATTTCTCTTGAATTCATCTCGCTTTTGCTGTGTGCTAGATAGCTCAACCTCCAGCCTTGCAATCTTCTTATGCAAATCAACGACCTCTCCACTGAGACCTTCCTTCTCCTTCTCAGAGGCTTCCAGTGCAGATTTGACATCATCCAATTGGATTCTAAGCTCTTCAAATTCTTCATCAGAGATTCCAAATCCACCAGCAGCTTCGAAACTTGGAGCCGCAGCAGCTACCATAATCTCTTCCGTACGGTTCATTGTTTCTTTCTTTGTTATCTCTACAAGTCCTTCGAGTTCACTAATCTTTCTGCGCAGGTCGGTGATGGTGAGCTTCAGTGATTCATTATCTCTCTTCAAATCTGAGTTGATGCTTTCCAAGTCAATAATTTTCTTCTCAGCGTATTGGAAATCGTCTTTCATTGCATCATTTTCACGGAGAATGTTCAAGTAATTCTGTTTCACGTCGTTAAACTCTTTTTCGAGCTTCACAAAATCATCGTGAATACGTTCTTTCTCTTCTTTGTGGGCTGCACTGGAAATTGAGAGTTGGAAGACCTTCATTCGGTAAGTCTGCAGTTCTTGTTCTGTTTCACCATGCTCTTTATGAAGTTTTTCATAATCATCCTTTACTTTGGATAGCTCCTTCTTTAGAGTGTTCACTTGTGAAACCAACTGCCTCTTGCTAGCCTCGAGTTCGTTGACGACCGCAATCTTTTCGCTTAGCTCTCGCATTAAATTATCAATATTTGATTTCAGTTCAGTGATGAGTCGCTGCAACTTGTTGATCTCTTCTCTATTCCTTGAATTACGTGCCTTAGCTTCATCCAACTCGCCTCTTAATGCGGCTTCACTGTTTCTTATCTTCCTGAGCTCACTTTCAAGGTATGACACTTTATCTTGGAGCAGCTTCACTTCAGAAGCAAACTCATCGCGCTCCTCCTTAGTCGCGTCCAGACTCAACTGGACTTCCGTCAACTTCTTCCTAACTTCATAGAGCTCCCTCTCAGCCTCCTCTTTTTGCTTTCTTGTAACTTCGACAGATGCTTGCAAGTTATTCACTACGTCGTTTAGAGTGTTGTTCTCTGACTCAAGTGCGCTGTTCTCATTCCTGAGTCGCTCCAATGTGGAGGTCTGTTCATTGATTGTTCTCTCATTTGATTGGATAATAAACGTCTTCTCCTGTATGTCTTTGGCCATCTTTTGATTCTCACCTTTCAAATTTTCCAACTCGTTCTTTGCATCTCTCAAGTCTCTCTCAAGCTGGTTCTTCTGATTGGTCAAGTAATCTACCATGGATTTCAATTGCATGAACTCTGATCTCATGTCATACAATTGTTTTTCGGTCACTTCTCGTTGCTTCTCACTCTTATCAAGTGCATCTCGAAGGTTTACGATTTCCTCACTAGCCCGCTCAAAGTCCATGTCTATTTTATCCTTCTTCCTCTGTAGCTGTTCAAAGGCATCAGTGATCTTCACCAGTTTATTCTCTGCAATAGTCAGCTTGCTTTGAAGAGCATTTTCATTGTCTTGACTCTCCTTAAGTGAGCTTTCAGTGTCACTAAGCCTCTCTCGAAGCACTACGACCTACAATAGGAGAAGAAGTCATTACGCTTACGTTGGTAATGGAAACAGCCGCTGTAACTTTCACTGTAGGCTGACAGGAAAATGAATCCCAAAAGTAAACGATAGTGAAGAATTTTTAGCATACACAAGCACTAGTTAGGGCACAAGTTAGGATACCAGACCAATTGACCAGAAATTGCTACAAATTTCTGCAACTCCCAATAATTTCTAGACTCGTATGGGGTCCAAGAGATTACATTAAAAAAAGTTTTTCTTCCTTGCTTCCAGCAATGACAATGAAGACAAGAGATGCTAGAAAATATACTAGTCATACAGTAGTGATCTTATTCCAGATGCTCTCCCTCCTCCTAGCCAATGGGGAGGGGGAGGGGTGGATCACAAGTGACAAGAAATATATCGCTCATCATAAAATTATCTAAATTACCTCTTTCTCCAATCTAGAGTTCTTTTCAACAACAGCCTCATAAGAAGGTTCAAGCTCTGCTAATTTGGCGTTAGCGTTCTGAAGTCTCGACTCAGCATCACGAAGCTTCGCCAACAACTCATCGATCTCATTATCTTTGGATGCAAGCTCCCTCTTTAGATCTTCCACTTCTTCCTCCAAAGTTGCCTTTGCTTCTTTCAGTTGTGATATAGTATCATCCTTAACTGAAATGTCTCGTTTGAGCACTTTATGGATGTCCTCTAGGTCCATGACATCTTTCTCTAGTGTCTCCACATCTCGCTTTAGGTTGGTGTTATCAACTTTCACCTTGCGAATTTCTTCCGTTAATGCATCTCTTTGCTCGGTAACATGCTCTACCTCATGCTCGAGTTCTGGTAATCTTGCAGCAACAATGTTAAGCTCTTTCACTGCCTTCTCTTTCTCTGCAACAGCTTTCTGCAACCTTGCTTCCAGGTCTGAAACTCTTTCATTTAATTGGCCAACCTCTGCCTGTGCACGGTCTAGCTCTCTCTGGCTACGATCGTAATCATTACGGAGCTGTGTGATAGTTTGTTTGTGGCTGTTCACTTGTCGTTCCAATGTCGAATTCCTGCTACGCAAGTCTGCGATGACGCCATCTTTGTCTGCAATTTCTTTCTGCGCATCTGCAAACTTGAATCGCAATTCTGTCAGCTCTTGATCTGTTCTGCTGAAGTCTTCCTTCAGTCTATCATATCCATCTTTTAGCTCAGCCAGATTCTCCTTCAAGTCACGGTTCTCCATCATTTCCTTGTTCAGCTGCGCTTTGAGATCAGCTACCAGACCATTGAGTTCAACCAACTTTTCTTTGGTCTCAGAATGCGCTATGACAAGTCGCTCGTACTTTCCATTCACGTCTTTAAAATTTGCCATCAGCGACTTGAAATGCCTGTCAATATCATTCTTCTCCTTCAAAACCTCATTATAGTTCTTTTCAATTGTCTCCAATCTCGATACCAAATTGCTAATTTCCTCGCGCAATTTCGTTTCGCGATCAACGCTACGCTTCAGTTGCAATTCGACATCTGAAAGATTTCTTGAGACTATCTCCAGCTGCCGCAAAGCATCTTCCTTATCAGTTCTGTAAGTTGCGACAGTTTTCTCCAAGCTAGCAATCTTCGTGTTCGCCATCTAAGACATAAATTAACAATGATAACCTGCTCTTGAACCTAATCTAGTTTTTAATAATTCAAGACAGATTGACATTTAAATGTGAGCAACTCTTTATGGAGGAAAGTTGGCTATATCATCTATTGTAGACAGCTAATTGTGACTTAATCTTTTGTCATAGAAGGGCCTAGGGCAGTCATAGTAAATTGACAGATAATGATAAGTGCTAGAGTAATTAAGTCATGTATCCAGTTCAATAAATTATAGCTTGTTCTGGTTTGTTTTTGATGAAACTTGGGAAGAATTAGAACACCAGGTGTTTACAAGAACAAGTTTTCACTGACAATTGTGAATTTCAATACGTTTTGAGTATGAGCATGAATTTTTGCTTCTGCAGGTACTAGGAGAATAACTATCAGAGGTAGATAGATTGCATTTAAGTTGTCAAATATTCCAAAATAATGGTGATATATCTACAAAAGTAGAAGATATTAAAAGCTGGGAAAGAAGAAGAAAATTGATTTGAAACTCTGCAGTATTTTTCCGGGCACATTCTTCACTGTTATCAAAGTGTGATAACGAGTGCAAATGATTAATACTTTTTGCAAAGAAATCAAAGAAGGAAATATTGCTTTGAAAACAATGGTGCATTTATTCAGAATGTAGTCTTGTAAAGGAGAGTCTTGCAAAGAGAAGAAAGAGAGAGAGTGCAGTGTTACAGTGAAAACTATTGCCACGCTTCAAGCTAATATACCTGTATCTCGTCTCTGTTGACTCTTTCTTGATCTTTGAGAGTATTTAATTGCGATCGCAAACTATTTGCTTCTTTCTTGAAAGTGTTCCTCTCATTTTCCAAAGTATTTCTGATGACTTGCAGCCTCTCAATCACTGTATTCTTTTCACTAACCTCTCTTTGGAGCATGTCCGTCTGTCTCTTTGCATCACGTGTTTCCATCAGGCTATTAGACAGAGATTCTTTGTCGGTTCTCATATTTTCAACCTTTACATCAAAGTCACGCTTGATGTTCGTCTTTTCACGGTTAAGAACATCAATTTGGGCTTCATAGCCTGAAAGATTGAAAGAATTGAAGCACATGCTGCAGAAAATTCCACAATTTGTGTGACAAGTTGCTTGAACGAATGTATGCACACAATGGATGAACCGAATTAGGTCACGATAAATATGAAGAAGAAATAAACAAAGTTTTACCTGAAATTTTGTTGCTTGCTGTTTGATAATCCCTTTCAAGATCATTCTTTTCCTCTGTGATCTTCTCAATTTTTGACTCAAGGACACCAAGCTTGCTCTCGTAATTTCTTTCATGAATTTCAGCATCACGTTTGACTCGTTCCAGTCCATCAATTGTGACATCTTTCTGCACCATTTCTGATCTCAAGCTCTCAAGTTCCGTCTCAATTGTCTTGACTCTCGCCTCGAGTTGTTCAACTAGCCTGTCCTTCTTGTATATACTCTGCTGTAAAACATCAATCGTTCTTTGATTCTCTCTGATCTGTCCTTCTAGACGAATGACTGTCTCCTTGTACTGCATGATTTCTTGTCTTAGCTCAGCGACCAGCTCTTGAAGGTTGCTTTTCTCTTTGGTGATTGTCTCCATCTCTGTCTCTATCTTCGTAATGTACGCTTTCAAATTAATAATCTCATCTTCAAGACTAGTTTTCTCTTCTTCAACGTCCTTTAATTTTGCCTCATACTCGCTGATTTTGGTTTCGATCAAGTTGACCCTTTCCACAAGCTCGGTATTGTCAACTTTAAGTGTCTCCCTGTCCCTTTCTGAATCAGCTAAGTCTCGTTTTGCCTCTTCAAGCTCTCTCTCCAAGCCAAATATGACTTGTTTTTGTCTGTCCACAACAGTTTCAAACTCTGAGGAGCGTTTCTTCTCTGTGTTAAGCTGACCTTCTACAGCTGACAAACGGCTTCGGAGATCATTAACAATACCCTGCAGTTCTTTCTCCTTTTCTACGGTCTTCTTGTAAGCAGTCTCAAGTGTGACAAACTTCTTATGAAGTGTCAACAACTCTGCTTGTAGCTGATCTCGCTTTGTACGTGCTTCATCATAGGCATCTTCCAGCTCTCTGATTTTCTCATTTGCAGTTGTCAGTCTCTGTTGCAGAGTTCGCTTTTCTTGATCCAATGCGTCAACTGATTGCTTGAGCTTCTCATTTTCTTGTACAACCATTCTTAGGTCAGCTTCAGCATACAAGACTTTGGCTTTCAACTGTTCTAGCATACTTTCTTTTTCATTTACATCCTTTAGTAGTTCATCTCTTTCCTTGACCACAGTTTCAAGAGCGCGTTTAAGATTTGCATTATCACTTACCGCCACTCTAAGATCTTCAGCTAATTTTTCTGTTTCAATTTTAAGCGCTGAGTTTTGCTCCAACGCATCTTTCAGCTGTGGCTCTACATTTGCAAGCCTCTGTTCATATCTCATCGCTTGACGCTGGTATTCCAGTTTGTCTTGCTCTGTCTTATCAAACTTAATTCGAAGCTCAGTGTACTTCCCATTGAACGTCAAAAGCTCTTCGTTCAAGCGATCCTTTTCCATGGCCAAAATCTGATTCGCAGACTCAAGATCACCAAATTTCTGTTGGATTCTGAGAAGTTCTTCTTGAATGATTCTTTTTTCGTTTTGAAGGGTATCAATCTCTTGGTATTTCGCGGCACGTTCTTCCTTCAGAGCGGCAATCGTTCTTTCAAGAGTGAGGATGCGCGCTTTGGCTTCATCAAGCAGTTTCTCTCGGTTGAGTGATTCTTTTTTGTACGTATCTGCCGCGCGTTGCGCCTCTGTCAATTGGCGCTGAGCTCTTACAAGCTAAAAGAGAACCAGAGAGTAGTGGATTAAAATAACGTGGATGGAACAGCTAGTTAAGCGTACTTACTATATTGATTGGACAGATGGTCTCTAAGTATCAACTGCCCCAAATGCACATAACTGAACTGATTTGAGTTAGGGGGAATTTGCATAGAAGCTAATAGAGTTCATTAGTGTGACGTCACGACAATTATATTTTTCAAATACTTTTTAATTTTGGCTTTAAACATTGAAAACCCACTTAGAAATAGCCGCTATTTCCAGACTTCAGCTCGATCTGAAAAATGATGACCGAGACAAAGGCAAGTGAACGCTGGCATGCTCCTATCAAATCACTATATTTTAAAGCTGGTTCTAAATGATTAGAACCAGGAAAAAATACAGTGGTTTGTATGGCAAGTTTTCGATCGTCAAATGGTCGTATTTCATTCGTTTTGATTCTCTTAAAATTGTCAACATATCTCCATTCTGTGGTGCTTTCTCAGTCCATTTTGTCAAAATATAAAGCTGTAAAAATATATTTTATGACGTCATCATTAATTATAATCATCATCATTATAATTTTAAAATTCTGCCTCTAAGTACAAAACAATATCTCAATAACAAGAAAGAACACAACAAAAAAGCAGAGTTTTTAAGGAGGAATCTCCTAAGTAGATTAACTAACGAGAAGGAGGTCCCCCTTTTAGCTTTAGCACACGGGATTTTCAAAATTTGTATTTAATGTAAGTTACGTCTTAATATCAGTTCCATTGCAATTACATTGCATTTAAGAAATGAAATTTTAGGGACTTTTTTAAATGAAAATTTTGACGTAGAAGTTCTTATTGCAATAGGTAATTCATTCCATAATTTTGCTCCCAAATATCGAATTAACTAATGACGTCATTAATAATGAACTCTATTAGGCAATGAGTGAAAATAACAATGTAGAGTACTTCAATATACAGGGTCAGTGAATTACTGGTAGCAATGCTTACCCTGCCCCCCTCCCTTAATGTCTACAGGTTTACAGTTATTCAGAAGAAAAAGAAGGGGATTTAAGAAAGAAAGAACTAACTTAAGGAAGTCAGTCAAATGCTAGGTAGCAGTTCATTGCATTCTGAACATTATGTTAGTAAGAGAATCTACTGGAAAAAGATGACATATTTCATTAAAAACCAAGTTCTTCCACAACCAAAATCGTAGGAATAAATTTGAAAATCCACACTACCTCTTCCTTTAATGAATTCAGCCTCCTCTTGATGTTATCATATTGATCTTTGTAATCATCACGTTGCTTTGTAACACTTTTCAATTGAGGCTCAATCTTGGAGATTCTATTCTTCATGACGTTGAGTTCATGCTCAAGAGATTCAGCTTCTTGCAAGCAGCGATCAAGGTTGTTTCTGTGATAACGCAAACAAGTCAATGCAGTTTCAAGTAACAAGATACTGAATATGTTTAAATTGGTGTTATTAGCAAAAACGGGTATAGTGTTGAATGGTTAAGGTGTAGAGCTAGGAAGCTGCAAAGACTAAAATTCTACGGGTTCTAATCTTCAAACTGGTCAGAGTCATTCACCACAGGTCAGTACCCTACCTAGGTGCCTATCTTCTCGCAGGTCGGTTAATAAGTATGCAAATAAAGTCTGAGGACACATGCCATTGATTGTAGACCTACCTCAGTTGAACATCTATAGCTAAATTCAACTTGCAGCAAATAAACAACAATCAATCAATCAATGAATCAATCAATACATCCTAAGCTAAGAATCAACTAAAAATTTATCATGATTGTAGAACCATCGTGCCGCATGTGTGTGCAAATATCTCCACACTATGGTGAACGGTCAATAAAGAAGGTCTGGGAAACAGAACAGGGCTGTGTACTAGGGGTGCTGTATTACCTTATCGAAACATGCCAGAGGTATTATATGCAGTTAGATCTGAAATCCAACCTCTTATGGGTCTAGAAAGGTTATGGAGTTCATCTTTTACCGCCGTGTTTACTAATAGCAGAAAGTAAAGAATCCATTACCTTAGCTCACTGGTCTGTCTTTCCGCCGCGGCCAACTGTGCTTTCAAGTCATCCTTTTCCTGTTCTGAAAATTCATACGCAGTTTCTAGCTCTCCCAGCTGTTTCTGCATGATGTGGAATTGCTCTGTAATATTCTCAAGAGAGCTTCTCAGTTTCTCGATTATAGAGTCCTTGTCTTGAATCGTGTTTTTAGCATTACTGAGGTCAGCTTCAAGAGAATTGATTGTACTCTTTGCATCTCGAAGTTCGTCTTCAAGCTCTTTTATTCTATTCCTCAACTTTGTCAGCTCCTTTTCGAGATCACCAAGCCTAGCACTCATTATTTTATTTTCACGTTCAAGATCATTCACAGATTTTTTCAATGCTACATTATCTTTCTCCAGCATGCTAATTTGGTTCTCAGCATCTTCAAGCTTCTCAGTGGCTACCAGTGCACGTTTCTCGGCAGCATCAAGTTGCAATGTAGCCTGCTTCAAACTGGATTTCAAGGCCACTAGTTCGGATTCAAGCAGATGAATCTTGTTGTTTAGCTCTTCAATCATTCGATCCTTGTCAATCAGCTGCTCAGCGTACCTTTCGCAGATCTTCTGATGCTCCAAGTACTCTCTTTGAACTCGCTCGTACTCCTCCTTGTACCTTGCGGCGCTAATTCTCTCATTATCAAGTTGTTCAATGACGTAATCTCTATCTTTGACTGTAATATCGATTTGAGATTCGAGTTTGGCAATTCTCTGTTGATAGTTGCGAGCATCTCTTTCTGAGTCTCTTTGCACATTCTCATAATCAGCTTCAATCTATAAGTGAAACATAGCTAAACACAGGGCTGTAGAACAGTGGGGTTTGGGGGCTATTCGTCTCAATAAACTTAGTTTGGCTTCATAACATTGGATATACATAATTTCAGGGGTGAAAGAAGGTATCGTTAAATGGCCATTTTACCTCAGGGAAAGATCTCAAACGACTAATGATACAGCTAAGTAGTTGCCTTCAGCCTCGATATACCATTTACACAAACCATTGTGAAACAAGAAAGAAAAATGTCATCTATTGTAATTACTGATAAGAAAGGCACTTTTTCACTTGCCTTTCCATCCATAATAAGACGACAGAGTGTTTGCACATCAGGAAATGTACGCCATTTAGGTAAAGCAATACAGAATAATATAAATGCATGATAAAAAGAATGCATTTATTAATAAATGTATGAATGAATGAATAAAAGAAAGATCTAATGCAGGGGTGACCAACCAGTAAGAAGCTAAGAGCCGCATTCTTTAATGCAATTCTGCAAAGAGCCCCATCAAACTTATGGGGACACATGAGCATTAACTTCATCAATTCTTCTTACATGAAAACATCTTAATGAACTCAAGTGAAGTAAACATATATAAGAAACGCACGCTTCAATATAAATGTAAATGCTGCACAAAACCTGGTAAAGAGCCGCAGGAAACCAGGCAAAGAGCCGCGGGTTGGCCACCCTTGATCTAATGGATGCACAAGTGACACAAAATATTATAATGCAATCGAAATTTTTGGAAGATTGACGAAAAAAACGAAGCCCTAATCGAAACACAAAAACCGATATTCACCTCCATCAATTTACGATGCATCTCGCTCAGCTCTTTTTGTATGTTGTCTCTATCAATCTCACTATCTTTCAGTAAACTCTCAAGTTGCGAGCAACGCTGCTTTACTGTTTCAAAATCACTCGAAATATCTCGCTTCTCTTCTGTTAATTTTTCAATTAATGCTCTCTGGCTGTCGTACTCTTTACGAGTTAAGTCATAGTCCTTCTGCAGTCCAGACAGTTCCTGCTTTAGTTGCTCTGTCAGCCTGTCCTTATTTGAAGCATCACGTACAAGCGCATCGTATCGTTCTTGGAAATCACTGCTGTCACGGGCCAGGATCGTATTCTCTTCCTGCAATTTACGAGATCGGGTCTTGTACTCTTCAACTTGGATTCGCAGGTTCTTGTTTTGATTATCGAGCACGCGCATTTCATCATCCAAAGCTTTTGTTTTGTTTTCAACCTCAGCCTTGATTTTCTCATTCTCCTTCACAACGATCTCGTAAGTTGCTTCAAGCTCGAAAATGCGGCGCTGGGCTTTCTCAAAGTCATTTTTCAGTGTTTCATTTTCATTTTCAAACATGTTCACCTAAAAAAATTAAAGAAACTCTCATATTTGGAAAAGTGCTGCAAGAAATAATGGAAGGTTTGAGAGGTGGAAAATTTTGACCAATAAAATCACTTTAGACTAGCAACAGTCCTTTTTTATAAGAATATCCAATTCTTTGCTGAGTCTAAATATTCTTAAGTTTTTTTGGCTTTGAGTCTTACATACTTGAATTAATCTTAATTATCAAAGATGTAACTTTGCCTAAAATCAATAGAATGTATTCAAATCTCTGCTGGTGTCATACGTTATCATACAACATAAAATTTGAACACAATATTAGATACTGTACCGATAGTGGAATGGCTACTCTATAGGTAGTATTATAACTCGAATACACGAAAATTCGAATACTTGGTGAAGCTTGAGCCTCGCAATATTGTTAAATTATTGTTAAATTTCAGTGATGCTAAGCCTCAATATCCTTATAAACGTTATTCTTAGGGTGTACACGATCATTTTCTCATAAGAAAAAGTCTATAAGAAAATGAGGCTCAAATCGTCAAAATCTTAAGAAAATCGTAAGAAAATCACGAGGCTCAATTTCCAAATTTAAGTGTTTTTATAGGCCAAAATATCGGTATTTCGTCGTTGTTGCATTCAAAATATTAAAGACGGAATTCAAATTCAAGTATACAATATTATTGACGAAAGTGTAAACCACTCTAGCAGTTTATTTCAGTAAAAGTTAAGAAAAACTTAAGAATATCTGAGGCTCAATTTCGGGAAATGTCAAGAAAATTGAGGCTCAGGCAAAATAATGATTTTCTTATAAAAAAAACGTGTATAGAAACAGCTGAAACTCCTGTGTCTATTCAGTGACTAGTTTCTACAGTAATCCTAGGCTCTGGTAACACTTCAGCTAGAAAACTTGGCAAAGCAAATCTCTATTTTTTCTAACTGCAGTGCTACCAGGGCCTAGAACTCCTGTAATAACGGCCTCCATATGAACGCCAGGCTTTTCCATACCAATATCCATGCGGACGGTTTTGAGCCCGGTCCTGTGTAAACAGGGCATTTAAATATAAAATGTCATACTTGTGATTGATAGTTGGACGTTTCTTCTTTGAAAACAAGAACTTCACTTTCAAGTCTTTCTGCGTTCTCTTTGTAGATTGTTGCTTCGTTCACTACCTGGTTATGATTGGCATTTGCTCGTTCTACCACTCTCTGCAGACTATTGAGCTTGCTTTGCGATGAATTTAAGTCCTTCTTAAGCATGTTGTTTTCTTCTTGCACTCTTTGAACCAGTATCTCAACATCACCGAGTCTCCTGTTAGCTAGCACAGACTCTTTTCCATACCGTTCTTTCTCCTTCACTGCGGTGTCAAGGCTGGATTTCGTACTGTCTAGCTCACGTATGATTTTCTCAAGATCACGTTTCAACGAATCTCTGGAAAGTGAATGTAAGCAGATCGAAACAAAAGGTACTATGCAATTGAGAAAGATGAGGGTGTTTTTAAAACGTGTCAGTAGTGTTAATAAATTCTTGAACTTTCTCTCAAAACAATTATCTGCCCTCCATACATTGGTATTATTTAGCTATGTCTAGAGTTATTAAAGAAAGTTACATATTTACAGCTAATTTTCTTAACAAAAGAAAGGCGTTTGGCTATAGCTATGAAATGCTGAAAAACAATGAAAAATGCTTTGGTTCTGTAGGAATCATAAATCAATCAATTTGGACTATTCTACTGCAGGGGAATGACTTCTACCTATGTAAATATCCTTGCAGTAATCATTTAGCTTTATGTACTGTTCATTATTTACACAGGGGTTGGTACCGAAGTGAGATGATTTCTTGTCTAAAAAGTCATGCTACCCAAGCCTGAGATTGTGCTACAATATACATGAACTGCTGTGTTCTATCAAAAACTTTCTGTCACCAAACCAATTTCTTTTCGGCATCAACCCTTTTTAAATAATAAACGATCCATAAATGCAAAAAAGCAACGCAGTACTTTGCAATAAAGAAGAAATATAGCATAAAATCGAAAAAATACCTCTCGTTCTTGACTTGCCCAAATGCATTTTTGCTCTGATCAAGTTCTCTTGTTGTCGTTTCCAGTCTTCTTTGGTAATCACCGACAGAATTTCTCATTCTAACAAGCTCTTCTCTGTTTTTTAAAGCATCATCAATTTGCACTTTCATCTGCGCCTCTCTTCTTTTGAGTTCTTGAACTTGCGCTTCAAGCTGGCTTGTCTTGTTTCTGGCTGACTGGAGTTCTCTATCTAAGTCCTGATTCTCGCGTGCTAATCCCTCGTTGTCGTCCTCGGTCTTAGTTAGCCTTTTAGACACTGAGTAAAGCTCCCTCACAGCATCTTCCTTCTCGTTCTGTAATTTGTGGCTCAAATCTCGCAGTTCCATAACAGATCGTTCAATTGCATTAAAGTCGCGTTGGAATTGATCCCTCTCTGTTCTTGTCTTTCGCAGCAAAGCGTCGTTTTCCGTAAATCGTCGTTGAGTACTTGAAAGTTCGTTTTTCAATCTTTCGTTTTCCTTGTTCGAGGCCTTGAGTTCATTTGTTAGTCTTTCTAAGTCATTTGCACATTGCTTCAGTTCATCCTCTACAGTTCTTCGTTCCATCTTTATCCTTTCAAACAAATTATCTCTTTGGGAGTAGTCGCGTGTGAGCGATTCAAACTTGTACTGCAGTTCTTCAAGTTGTTTTTGGCGCGCGGCAATTTCTTCCTGAGCATTAGACAGTTTCCGATTCGCATCATCAAGATATCCTTTAAGAGTGCTCCGTTCCTTAAATATGTCCTTTGTCTCGACCTCATTCTGTGCAATCTTACGCTTAGCTAGTTGAACCTCCTGCAACAGCTCAGCACGCTCATGTCTCAACCTCTCATTCACAGCCTCCAGCTCAGTACTGCGTTTCTGTGACGTTAACAAATCGTGCTGCAGTTGGTCTTTCTTCTGCTGCGCGGCTTCATACGCTGCTCGCAGCATGACAAGCCGCTGCGAAGCAGGTCCAAGCTCTTGCTGCAACTCGATTTTCTCTTGCTGACTGACATCGAGAGCAGCTTCCAAGCGAGAAATCTGCTTCTGTGCGGATAAGAAATCCGACTGCAGCTTTGATTTCTCTTGAAGGAAGCTCTCCTCCCCATTGGCAATGCGACTAAAGTTCTTCTTCAGTTCTCCTAGTTCCTGTTGAAGTGACATTTTCTTCTGTTGCAAATCATCAAAAGCATTTTCCACTTCGATCATCCTGTTGTGTTGACGTCTTACCTCGTCTTGTAGATCTTGCTTCTGTTGTTGCAGGGTATCGCGGCCTATCTGGCATTCATCATATTCCTTGCGAATTGTTTCAAGATGGCCTAAATGAAGAGAGAAGCAGAATAAATATTTCGACAAGTCCTATTATTTTTCAAATCTTCAAATATTTATACAGGATATGAATTTCAACTACAAGGCTGTTTTACAAAACTGTCCTGTTTTAAAAGAAAAGAAAGGAAAAACTAATAAAAAAGCTTAAAACTACTCAACGTCCAGAATGACGAAGTTTTCAAACTTCCCTCAAACCTACAGTCATGAAGTCCGTATCTGCTGTCATTTCTATTCAGACTATAGTACAGTATTAACAGGCACTGCTTCTAATATCTGACATGCGCAATGAAGCAGAGCTCTATAAATGCCCATTCGTTGAATTTTACTCGAAGTTTTTGATCAAGTCACAGTTAGACATGCATCCTTAAATGTGCACTGTAGCTTTGATTTATCAAATATTTTCACCAGCGGTCTATTGAGCATTAAAGGGCTAGATCAAACGTTGCACTTTATATGTGTCGAAGACATCATATGAACTGTACTTGGAGTTTGTGATATGGGGATCATAAACACATGTACACTAAGGTTCTGCATTGGCTTAAGATGGTGCGAAATTGCAAGCGCATAATCCTTAGTTAAATGGTGGTGTTGATTTTTAACCCATACTAAGCTGTAAGTTTCTATCGCAAAACTTTCTTTAGAATGGTGCTATGGTAAGTAGAGAAAGGGAAAGACTGTGTGATAGAAAATACTGTAGCTTCTGAAAAATATCAAAATGAGAATTTTTTTTGCAGCCTAACAGTTTGAAACTCAACAAAACACTTATTACAATAGGCCCTCATAAGATAGAACATCTGCTATTAAAAGATCAATTGCCACCCATCCTTGTGAGTACGCATTAGAACTTTTGATACTCATATCTGTATCGCTTGAAGGGTTAATAGCTCTGAGGCCACCCCCCCACAATGTATGAATGAATAATATTGAAAATCGTATTAAATTGAGTCTCGTAGATACTGTGGTTTCTGAGAAATCGACAGTTTAACCTCAACGACTAAGGTATCTGATGAAACAACCAAATACCTTCTTGTGTTGCTAAAAGATTGAAAGGTTGCCAACAGGTATGTTGGTGTTCTACATTTTACTAAATGGCCGACATGATGCAAGCTTCACTTGCCGTAGTGCAAATGAATGAACTACAATATATGTTATGATTATTATGATGGATAATACTGAATACCCATTGTAGAAAAAGGAGCGTCCTTTTACCTGCTATTGCGAAATACAGTCAAATAACTGAATGATGGCCTGCACAGAAACACAACTGGGGAAACCAGATTTTAAAATATTCATTACAAATTGAATAGCTGGCATAAGAGTTGCTCATTAATGAAGGATGAGGCCTACATACCTACAACTAACAAGTCGAAAGGACTCCTTGGAAGATTTTCCATAATTCTGTAAATGAGTATACCTCCAGGGGAGGGGCGTGGTGTTTGAAGCTGCAAAAGAGGGTATTCCCCTGACTTGGGGCGGTATATGGGAATATGCAAAAGTCGCATCTGCTTTCCAAGATATGAAAAACTTAACTATACAGATATACATCCTAACACTGACTGGTGAAAAGGGTACTTAATTTTACAAAATGCCTCTTGGGAGTCTGATTATGCTCTTTCAAAACAGTGCAAAATTTTCAACTTTCAGAGAAAAAGTGCTTTTTGTAGCAAGTTAAAAAATGCCATTCAGCAGTTGCTTTACCTTCTTTGCGCAGGACGAATGCAAATTGCTTTAATTATTGGCCACATTTTCCCCTGTTAGCTTGCTATTCTATTGCACCAGCCGAAATACAACACATAGCTACCTGAAAAGGCTCGTTCCTGAAGTGAGGTGTTGGGTGTCACACCCAAAACAAAACTTGTCAGCAACTCACCAAGTTTGTCACGTCTGTTGGCTGATTAATTTCATTTCTTGTACTCCAGAAATTCAAAAGAGGAACTAGATGCTACTGCACAGCGGAAATCTGGGTGCCACACCCATTTATTTCGTTAAAATATAGGTCCTGTACACCCAAGGGAAATTTTTGGATGGCCATGTAGCTAAGTTTCCATTTCTCTGATACAATACCTGCTGCAGCACGAATCTCCAATCTGTTCTCAAGAAGGGCCACTGTAAGAATTAGGCCGTGGATGGAGGGGCACCTACATGTATGTCTGTGTGTTTGTGTTTGAATATATGCATAGGTAATTTTCTATCAACTTTGACTTCAGGGAGGATATCTTTAGAGAACTTGGCAGGACTGTGCTATTACATCAAGGAAGTAAATTTTGAAGAAATCAGTTAATTGCAAATGCGTCAGAGGAACAATCCGCCTAACCAACTGCCTTTCAATTTGGATGAAGGGAGTCTGACAGAGAGCATGACCCGTCCATATAAAATTCGGAAAAATAAGTACAAAATAGATGAAACACAAAAACACACAGTCCTAGATGATATGCTAATTTCCTAGTATCAGTGAAAATTATGTTCACACCAGTTTGGCTAAGCGCTGGAACAGGGGAGGGATGGGGCTTTGCATTGTGGGATGAGTAAAGAAAGTCTATTACAATCAGAGTGGCAAAGGAAAGTACATAGGCCATTGTCTTTAATATGAGTGGTGGTAAAATCGCCAGTTGCAATAGACTCAAAGAAGGACGTTTAATACCAGTAAATACGGAAAACATTTGCCAGCCACTTCATTGTTAAAATAAGCACTTCGGAATAGCAAACACCTGCTATTAGATAGTTGAATGGCCCGAGGCTAAGAGCCATTCATGCTATGTTGAAGAATCAAGCAATGTAATTGTTTTGCAAAAGATTCTCAGGCCTACCTTCAAGGTTAGCTACTCTTGCTTTCAACTGTTGATTTACAGAGTCACGGTTGGTCAAGTCACGATTCATTCCATCGACTTTTCGTTGATATTCCCGCAGTTCCTGTTCAATACGACTCTGACTTTCTTTGCTCTGAAAACTGGCATTGCTCAAGCTCTGAAGCTGCTCTTTCAAGTAATTCTTCTGCTTCATTTCATTCTCAAACTCAATTTCTAATTTTGAAACTTGATTTCGACTGCTTGTAAGACTGTTCTTAAGTTCACTATTTTCCGATTGCAATTGGTCATTGCTCCTTTTCAGCTCTTGAAGTTCACCAACGAGTGTATCTAAATCGCTTTCCAGTATACCTTTTGCAGCTTTGAGTCTCTCTATCAATTGGTCTTTCTCGTAGACCTTCTGGGCATACTTCTCATGCTCGCTTTGCAGGTCTAAGAGCTTTGATTGCAAGCTTTTGAATTCTTTCATCAGTTCCTCTTTCTCACGATTTATATCTTCTTTTTGCGATGTCATTGCACGATGAAAGCCACCTTCAACTTCTCTGAATTGCTTGACAACAGGTTTCATGGCTGGATCATCAGATGCAGAACTGTAGTACTCTTCTACCGAGGATGAGAACTGCCGCTCGCTATCTCCGGAACTTTCATACTTTTTCACGCTGGTTGTCTTCGTCGATCGGAAAGAGCCACTTGACTTGGTCATAAATCCTGAATCCACTTCTTCCCCATCGGGTGTCTGTTGGTCATCCCCTCCTTCGTAGACATGCACTTTTTCTCTCAGCCAGTCGTAATCAAGCTTCAATCTCGCTCTATCGTTCTGCACTTGTCGCATTTTGTCAGCAATGTCAAGTTTTTCCTCCTGTGCCTTTTCCAGTGACTCTTGCATGACTTGCAGGTCTCTTTGCAGCTTGCGGATTAAAGCCTCTCGGTTGTCACCTTTCTTTCGATGCTGCTCATACTTTCGATACATGTCTTCAATTCCACGTTGCGACATAACGAGCTCCTCCTTCATCTGTTGAAGAGTAAGATCTTTGCTTCGTAAGGACTGCTCAAGATCCATAATTTGCTGTTCATGCCCCAATGCACGAATATCGCTTTTTCGGTCTCCGAAACCATACCTTTTCATGTCTTCTTTCATTGACTTTATCATACCTTCTTGGCTTTCCACGGTAGCAAGAAGTTCCAAATTCTCTATCTCTAGTCGCACAGCTGTTTTTGAATCGCCGTTTGACTCCATTTCGGAACTTGAAAATCTGCCCAAATCCTTTGATAATGTTCTAGGGGATTTCTCGCTAAGATTTGCTTTGCGTAAATAACACTGATTTATCAAGACGACGAGATTTGCGTATCGTTTCGTAGCGTATTCTCTTTCGGTATTTTTCTATTGGGCATTAACTGACAACCAAGTCCTTTTGCTAGTTAGCTTCACACGATGTTATGAACCATGGATCGCAGATGCACGCCTAATATAGCCAGTGGTACTCCTTCCACGAATTAATAATTTCCCATCCTCGCTAGTTTGCAGACCCCATAAAAGGCCATCCTATTGTTCTCGGAGGAAATTGATTGGCTATTAACTGGGAGTTGCGTATGGTATAGCTGCCCACACCAATCAACGCCACCTGCAGGCATGGGGTAGGGCAACATTCAATTGTCAATTATGTGTCTTAATATTTTATCAATACATCATTCAATCTCATGTTAATGTATTCTATGAGTAGTTGTTAGAAACTGCTATGATTGATCATCGACTTTAAATCCACACACATACCAATTATAGCTCATCTTTGTTTATTCCACAATTGTGTTAAATAGTTCTCAATCCACTCTATAGTGACCAGTTTGGAATCCAAGGTAAGGAAAATTGAATACAAGTTTTTTTAGAAACGCATTTTATAAGAAAGTTTTTTGGCCTAGTACTGAAAACTTTCTTAACTATTCCATGATTCCAGTATCACAAATTTCTTAAGACTTTCTTTACAAAATTTGCTGACTTCTGATATTTTTGCGCATGCACATTAGTGGAAAGCGAAAAAGTTTCATACTCGGAGAGTTTGAGAGAAATGTTTCATCGGCGAGTTACCAAAAGTCTAAACAAATAATCCAGCACAGTCAAAAGTCCCAATAGGGAGTAAATATTAGGGGATGAGACCCATGCCTGAGCCCATTCCTGAGAAAAATGAGCTGGTTTGAGAAAAAGAGCTGAACGATGCAAAGGGGCATGAAAAGATACGATGTCCGTCCTGGTAGTAAAGAATGCTTCAAGCAGTACCAAATCTTCATTTCATTATTACCGAAGCATGTACTACATACAGTAACACGTACGATGAAGGGATTAATCGTCAAATACTCTTCACATCCTGTGTATAGAATAACATAGACACAATCCCTGAGCCCCATTACAAAGTGAAACACTATTTAATTCTGCTCTAAATAACATAAACGTGCGTTTCTTACCCTGATATTAGTATGAAATTTTAACTAGATATTTGAGTTTCAATAGATGCTATATGAAGTACTAGAAAGATTTTATTGCATTAACTGCTAGCAAGATAACTTAGGAGTTAGGAATAGAGGTACCTGCAAAGGTGTCTGCGAAAAGATAGCACGAGGAGTTTAGTGTATGGTTTCGAAAGAAGTAGGAACCAACAGTAAGTGACCCATATATTAAATTTTCTAAACATTTAAAAATAAAACATGAATAGAAATGGTCACTGGAAGCCTAGCAAACTCAAAATGCAAGACAATAAAGTAACAGCAGGGGCATGCTGAAATAAGGGGCGTGGGAGGTGTCAAACCCCCTCGCTTTGTCGAAGTAGTCGGTAATCAACTGGCTTTTCGGTAATCATTTAGCCTGTTGGCAAAAGCTGGCGTTGTGATCATCGCCTGTCGGTAATTCTAGGAGGCTTAGTTATCTGTCGGTAAGTTTGTTCTACTACACTACCATTCAAAAGTCATTCAGCACACCACTCATTGAGAGAATCCATTAGAAATAACATGATAAGATATCTGTTGTCGTACTACTGGTTCTACTGAATTCATCCTTGAGTCTTCTCCAAGCGCTTTAATTGTCGTGATTACCAAAATGCCTGTGGACTTCAGATACGGTATAACTCTAGAATCATTACCGGGCGAGTCATTCAAGAAATACAATTAAAGCCAATTTTCAAAAATAAAGAGCTATTATTTCACAACAAGTGAAAGGATATCCCTAATGTTCCGTGCCTTAAAAGTAATGCCTAGATAATAACTCTTGTTAAGTGGATACTATTTCTTAGGCAAACTAAGTTAGAAATTGGACCCAAGTGTAAATTCACGGTCTTTTTTATAAGAAAGTGGGTGGTAACAAAGCAGTTTTCAAATGGCCAAAAAGCCATGAAATTTCAATGTTACACTTTTTTATTGCCAACAGTCAGGAACGCCGGAGAAGGGGACAGGGGGCAAGCGCCCCTCCTGTTTTTCATTTGGGGGAGCAGGGGGAGAAAAAGTGCCCTTTTCTAAATGGAGTCCTTTTTTAGACATTGATATGATACAACAGAGATCAAATAAGCTATATAAGTAAGCAAAATATGATTTGAAGATATAACTATTTGTATAAATGTGTGAAATATAGGCCATGCCAAAGGATGGAACTAAAGTGTCTCAAAGTGGTAACTTGGGTCCCAAAGAGGTGCTTATCCAAGGCGGTATCCCAAAGAGGGGCCCATGCGAGTCGGTTCCTTTTTGCTCCTGTTGGCCCCCCTCGCCCAACTATCGTTCCGGCGTGCCTGCCAACAGTCTATACCTTGTGTTATCGATAAAGACTTATCATTATTTTGGGAGTACATGCGCGCTTTCTTACGCTTACATCTAAGTGCATATTCAAAACAAAATGGCAGCTCAAAAATCTTTGCTTTGAAAGTCCTATGAAAGATTTGAGACTGAAATCACGAAAAAGTAAAGAAAACTTCAAAGGTGGACCAAAAAGTTAGCTTATAAGAGAACGTGCATTGTCACACTATGGTGGGGAGTCTTCATTACAACATTGGTCTGCAGTACACAAAAACACCCACAGACGGGCACATACACAGTCAGTGGTCCGGGACGTAACTTCAATAGATTTGGAGGAGCGTCAGATGTTACCCTGTGAACATTTTTGTTTGTGGACATCTTTTTTTATATTTGTGACAGTAGTTCACCAATGGTCCTGGGTCCAGAAAGTTTCCCTACAGAAGTACATTGTGCTACCGTTTTTCCCCCGTGAAAAGGCAAATTTTCAAGATTGGGGGGGTGACTCACCCCCGCATTCCCCCTTGAGCTTCGTCCCTGATAGTGGAGTAATGGAAACGCTTGGGATCATTAAGACTTGGAGTCCCATCTTAGCTCTCATGCCAAATAATGCAAAGGACTTATCCTTCCAAAGCTTCTGTTGCGCCTCTTGTTGTTCTAACCTTAACCTATTTCTGAATCACCACTGTACACAGATACGTACAGACAGAAAAAATATAGGCACAGGTAAAGATCACACAGGTGTAACATATAGACACAGATAGAGACATATTCAGGCGCAGCACACAGGCACAGATAAACACCACAAGGGCGTAACACACAGGCGCAGATAAACACTACACGGGCGTAACATGCTGATACTGTTAAACACCACATACAACCCAGTTGACAATGCACCAACATCAATATATATGATAACAAAAATGGAGCTAGTTATGATGATTATGATGCTGAAAACGGCGAACCAGTTGGCTCAAAGTGTTATATGGGAGCTAGTCTAACCCTTATACTAAAAGGGTCCTTTGAAAGATGTTAAGCACTCAACAAACATGAATCATTAACTGGTTTATTAGCGTGTTTAATGCCTTTGAAACATCTGCCGTTCGATGCATTCAATTAGTTATTGCATAAACTTGAGAATTTTAATTGCATTGATTTCCAGAGCAATAAAAGTTAAAACAATGTGTTGCTAAATCAGAATTTGATTGTGCAAAACGGAAACACGTAAACGTTGAAACAGACGGCTTCTATCAACACACATAATCATTCTCTTCAACTACATGCTAGTAATTACCAATTGAGAGCAAATAATTTGCAAATGCACTTTCAGAGAAGTCAAACTTTACATTTTTCAAGTTGCGTAAGCTGGAGAATGACTCGGAGTTTATGATGAAAGAGGTTTAGCAGCTTCAATGCCAAGAAGAAAAAAAAGCTTTGATGAAGGTTGAATCTCAGGCATAGTTTAGATGTCGTATCAGACTCGCACCGAACCTGGAAATCAACTTTGGCAATAAGCTGGCACAGTAGTAACTATCTTTGCACGGCCTTAATGATAGAACAAGTAACAGAAAACAAAATAACGTTGAGCGCAGCACGTTGTCTGAATCAATGGCCGTGCCAAGTGTCGGGCCTGTATCGTGCCAGACTATTGATGGGTCAGCATGGCAAAGTTCTGGC
>WIPJ01000946.1:330378-367848 GCA_018155075.1 Cassiopea andromeda
CAGATTGTTAATTATACACTACCTTAATGTAGTGAGGTGTAGCCCTTGCTTATAAAGTCAGTCTACAGGTGGCTACTTGGATAGTTACAATATAAATTGAAAAAAGAAACAAACAACCTAACAAGATGAAACAAGATGGAAAGTAAAGAAATGAGGTAGATACAGAAGTAAAGAACGCTTTCACTATGGCTAGACTAGTACTGGTCCAGGACTGTCCCAGTCTTTGTTTCTTTGGTAAAATACCTAGTAGGTAGTTCAGATGGCAGTAGTGGTGATCGTTCGGATTATGTACGTCCTGGTACTGGAGATATAATTCAGATCCTTTAGCATGTCTAGGAAACCGAATGAAAGTTAATCAAGTACTTCATTTATATTTTGAATTGCATCAAACATTAAAAAGTAGTTAAGCTGACAAAGTTGCACAATGTAATCGGAAGTTGGTTACAGACAGGGACTTGTCGAAGAAAGGAGTGCAGGGGATGTCACACTCCCTACTTTTGCCCAAACCGTCGGTAACTATATAGCCTGTCGGTAAATACTTGCTTTACGATCACCGTTTGTCGGTAGTCGATCATCGTCTGTCGGCAATGGATCATCGTTTGTGGGTAATGGATCATCGTTTGTGGGTAATGGATCATCGTTTGTCGGTAATGGATCATCGTTTGTGGGCAATGGATCATCGCTTGTCGATAAAGGATCGTTTATCGGTAATTCTCGGACATTTAGTAGCCTGTCGATAAATTTTTGTTGCTACACCCCCTCTCTCGAAGGTCTTTCGCAGGCCACTGATTGCGGTAGATTTTCTTTGGCAAGAAAGTGCAAAAATGAATCAGAAAAAACGAGTCAAAAGAATAGGATAGATTGATAATGTCGTAAATTTCCCATTCAGATTCAGTCTTCCCGATGCTGAAGATAATGCTTCTACGGCGCATGTTTAGTTTCAATTCCCTCATTCTTCACAATATAACTTCAAAAAAACATTAATTAGTGATTAGGGAATACCTACTGGAAGCCATATTTGCTATGTGACAATCTTGCCAACACAGGCTTAGTTATGTGAGCATGGTGATATAAACTAAAATACCTCACCTGATTGGTCGGCAGTATTCTCATAAATTTCAGCAAGTGTCTCTTTCAAATTCTCTACTAACTTGTTCTTTCTTCTTAACTCATCTTCACTATGCTTCAGTCTCGCTTCAATAACCATAAACTCCGTTGCTTGATCTTCTTCATCATTACCACCACCGCGGCCTTTACTTTCACGCATTTCCTTCAACTGTCTCTCAAGCTCACTCATCTGCAACATCAAGTCCCCAATGTGTGTTGACGCATAGTTCAATTCTTCAGTATATTTCTCTTCCATTTCATTGAAATTCTTGGCCATGAGGCGGTATTTTTCTTCATACTCTTCCAACGAACTTTCAAGCATTTGGACCTTCTTCTCATTATTGGTGTGTAAGTCAGTGCCACTCTTTCCAACGGTACTACTATCAGTTTCCGCTTTCATTCTCGTCAACTCGTTATAAATCAGGTCATAGTTCTTCGCCATTTCTGCATGTTCTCTGTCTTTAGTAACGAGTGCATCTCTCAGACTCTCTATCTCATTATTCAATTGAGCTTTTTCTTTAGCTGTTACAATCGGTTCCCCACCAAACAGCTGATCACAAAGCGCTTCATACTGTTCCTCTTTTTCAGCTAGCCTATTTGTTAGTTCATCAATTTCTGTTTGCAATTCTTCAAGTTTTACTTCGTCGACCTCTTTCCCATTTATCTTCAAAGTAACTCGATCAGTAGAACGTTCATCTCGAAGTTCTAGCTCGTTCTGCAATGATGATAGCTCACTCTTCAGTTCATTCATCTCAGCAGTCTTCATTTTCACTTCTTCTTGCAGCATGAAAACAGTGGCTTTAAGTTGCTTACGGTTCCTCCCCATTGCGCTGCTTTCATCTTCACTCTGAAATGAAACGCCTTCGCTAACAGATTCTTCACTGATTTCTTTGCTGAGAAGGTCAACTTCAACATTTTTACTCTCAACAATCATCTTCATCATAACCAGTTCTGTAGACTTCTCTCGCAGCTCTCTATAAGCAGCAATCAACCGACGCTTCCAAGACTGCGGACCTCCTTTTAAAATCTCACTACTATCATCGCTGTCAACTTCTTCATCTCTTCTCGGACTCTGAAGAATATCATCAATGATTTTCTGTAAGTCCTCTTGCTTTGCTAGCAAGATCTTCTTTTCTTGCTCTAAATCAGCAATTTTCTCTTCATTATCAATAAGAAGAAGTGTCAAATCATTCACATCACCTTTCTTTTCGTCGGATGTAAGCTCATCAATTCTCTTCTGCAGCGCTTTTTTCTCAACATCTAATTGACAAATCGCCTCTTCCATTCGTGAATTCTCATCCTCCAACTCAGCAATCTTCACCCTCATTTCCTCATCTTCCTTGTTGCTACCACGTTTTGTCTCTTCATATGCTTTCTGCAGCGTTGCTTTCTCCAATTCAAGATGGAACATTGCATCTTCCAAGCTCTTCACTTTTTTCTCATTTGCTTCTAACATGTCATTGAAGTTACTATCATCTTTTGCCACTAGAAACTCATCAATTCTCTTTTGCAGATCCTCTTTATCAAGTTCCAGCCGGTAAATTGCATCCTCTAGTTGCTGGTACTCATCCGTTCCTTTTTCACCTCCGAATTTATCAAACTCTTCATTCACAAGAGTCAATTCTTCCACCTGCACTAGCAAGCGATTCTTATCCTCTTGCAAACTCTCTATTGTCGCATTAAGCCTCTTCATTAACTCATCATTTGTAGCTCCTTTTTCGCCTTCTTCACCGTCAAGCTTCATTCCATGTTGCAACAGCCTATTGTAATCATCCTCAAGTTCTTCAACCCTCTCCTTCATGCTCTCTAGTTCTTCCTCACTATACAACGCCCTTTCTGTTAATTCTGAATTCTCTGTTTCTCTTTCAGCGATCTTCTTTTCTAAGATCTTAACCTGCTCTGTAAGACGTTCAATGTATTCTTCACGCCTTTGTGCTTCTTCTTGTATGATTCTTTTATCCTTTTCATAATTTTCAGCTTTTATTTTCGACTCACTGACCTGGTCAAGCAAAAGTTTATGCCCAATTTCGTCGTTTTTATCTTTTTCTGAAACTTCCACCTCGAGCTCTGCTACCTTAATGTTAGTTTCCTCAACGATCTTCCTAAATTCTTCAACCCTGTTTTCCAGCTCAGAATTTGCCTTTCGCTGCTCATCAAGTTCTTCAATGAGAGTCTTCGATTGACTTGTCAGCAAACAGTTCATTTTCAAAATATCTTCAGCAATCTCATCAACACTAGCTGTATTCGAAATGGAATCCTCTTCTGTAATGACAAATAGATCTTTGAGCAGCTCTTTCAAGTCACTCCATTCAGAATACAATTGGCTAGAAGAGGCTACATTTCCCTTCTCCTCTATTTTACCATCCTGAACATCGTCTGAACGTGTGACAGCATCTTGTATAGCTTCTAAAGCTATACTTCGTGCATTGACTTTATCAAACTGAGCTTCTAGCAAACTCAAACGATCATTAGACTTAGAAAGCTGTAAGTCAACTTTCTCTCGCTCAGTCTTTGCTTCCTCCAATTCAGCTTTCAATGCTGAAATTTCAAGGACATATTTCTCAAGACTGCTGGTCTTTTCCTTTAGTTCTGTGCGTAGCTTTCCATTTTCATTTTCGAGAAGGTCAGTCTTCTTCTTGGCATCAGATGACATCAACGCCCGCTCTTTCTTGATTCTCTTTTGAAGTGCATCTGAAATTGCTCGTTTTGTTTTCGTGTCGTTATCTGACAAGATAATATCCCCCATTCCAAGGCCATTCTTGAACAGCGCAACATGAGATGTCGCCATTTCCAATTGTTTCTTAGTATTGCTCAATTCTCTCTCCAAGCTAGCTATCTTCCTTGGAGTATCTGTTGGCGATCTGGCTCGTTGACTTTCACCTTGCCTATATTTCTTCATCTGTTGATCTAAGTTTTTGTTCTCAGAGTTCAACTTTTTGATCTTGTCCTCCAAAACTTGAAGTTTCTCATCTTGCGCTTTTGTCTCCTTAAGCTGATTCTGCAGCTTGGTGTTGCTTGTCTTCAATCTTTTTATCTCATCTCCGGAATTCTTTAGATTCTCTTTCAAACTGTCAGACTCTTCAGATTTTTTTTCGATTTCCTTTTCAAAATAATCCACAGATTCCAAAAGCGTCTTTATATCTTCATCCTGCTCTTCGACTTTTCTCTCTAAATCTTTTCTCGTTTCTGTCTTGTCTTGACCTGCTTTCGTCTGTCTCAGTCTGGGAGAGATTGGTATCTTCGATAAATTTTTTCCTCTTTCTCCAACTGATTCATTGTTCGACTTGCCCATAGTGATAAACTTAGGCGCTCTTTTTGACGCATTGTCCACAAACCCTGAATCTTTTTCGGGCAAATTGTCCAAAGCCGTTTCTACAGACGTCTCCGAAGTCATTTGAATTTCATCTTCACACAACTCAGCATTATTCTTCAGTTTTTCTAATCTCTCGATAGTATTCTTTTGCTTTTCACAAGTTATCTCCAATTTAGCTATTTCTTCTTTGAGGTCTTCAATATCTCTAATGTGTTGTTTTTCAATCTCCTTGTACTCATCTGACTCCAAAAGGATTATTTCCTTGCTTTTCCAATCAGGTCCTAGCCTTTCTCTCATCTGCACTAACTCTTTCTGAAATACTTTCAGCTTACCATCTTTCTTATCAATTTCATTTTCAAGCTCTCCAAGCTGCGTTCGCAGTTTTTTAATAGTATCATCTTTCTGCTTAACTTGATAACCAATTGGCAAGCTTTTTTGCTTTTCAAGCGACTCTTTCAGCTTTGCATTTTCTCTCCGAAGCATCTCAACATCTTTTTCTGTAATAGTACCATCATCTACACGTCTTAAAGGATTATCAGTCTCATTTCTTTCCTTTACTTTCTCTTCTCTTGTCTTCTTTGCTAGTTCTAGTTTAAGTTCCCTAACTCTGGCCTCGAGTTCTCTAATCAAGTTATCTCTTAATTCAATCTCTTCCTTATTCTCACTACTAAAGTCCTTGAATGACCCTACAGATGCAAGACTGTTGTCTAGGGTATCTTTATTACCAAACACATCAGAACTCACGCTTTTCACTGTATCATCTGCCTTGCTACTATCTTCAGTTTTTCCTTCTTCCCCATCATTACGAAGACTAGATGACGAACTTTCTTTCCGACCAGAACTACTCTTTACAGATGACACCTTCTTTTTATTTGTCGACTCCCCTAAGCTCTGCTCTCTCTCTAAACTAAATACTTTTTTAGCAAGCTTTGCGTTTTCAATCTCTAGAATTTTGATGCGTCTTTTCAAGGCCATCATCTGATCTTTGGTGGCCTTGTCAAGCATTTTCTCATCAAGACTTCGCTCAGTACCTAACTGCTCCTTCACAGTTATTTTTGCTTCTCTGAGGTCTTTTGCTAATGCTGTGATGTTTTTCTGCTTGCTGTTCACTTCTTCCTTCAACCGTTCATTCTCCTTGAACAACTTCTTCAAATCGTCTCGTAACAAGTGAATGGTGCTATGATGATCAATTCCTTCACTATGACAACTAGATCGCGCTTTTTGCAAATGTTTTTCCAAGTTTATGATCTTCTCTTCTGCTTTTTGCAATTGATTTTCTAGCTCGCGTATTCGCATAGATGACTCACCAATCTTTCTCTTCGAGTGCTTCACTTCGTTTTGCAGTTTGCTCGTCTCTTCTTCATATCTCCTCGCTTCCTCTCTTCCCTTCTCCTTCAATCCATCAACAGTCTCCTTCTCGTGTCTTTCTTGCTCATGCAACCTCCTCCTCATTTCTTTTACTTCAAACTCATCCACCTTGAGCTTGTCGCCCAGGTTCTTGATTTCAAGCTGCAGGGCGTCAATTTCAGTGCGATCTTCGGCAGCCTTATCGATTTCTTTCTTTAATTGTTCGTTCTCTGTAATGACAGCACCAACTGTTCGTTGTTGGTTCTCTCGCAACTGACTCATGATACCCTTCAATCTTGCATTTTCTTTCACAGATGCATTTAATTCGTCTCTTAATCTAGCCACGGCTATCTCATTCACTTCCAATACACGGGTCGCATCTTCCAGTTCATCTTGTGTTACGTCATATTCAGCTGTTTTTGCATCGAGTCGCACGCTGAGTTCTTCTGCACGCAACATCAGGTCTCGATATCGTTTTTCAACCTCATCAAGCCTCCTTCTCAGCAGCCATATCCTCGACTTGTAGTCCCTAGTTTCAAAATCTTCATCAGAAGAAAATTCATCATGCAGGTCGTCTTCAACCTTGATCAAACCTTCTACCAAAATCGCTGTGATATTATCAACAGTTGCCTTGGCATTTTCAAATAGATCCCAGGCAAATCTCCTCCTTGTAAGGTGCACTCTATTCTTATCATACTTGTCTTCAATGGCTGCAAATTTCCTTTTGCACGAATCAAACTCATCAGAATACTGATGGAGGGACTTTTCAAGAAGCTTCGAAGTGGCATCTTTCTGCAACACCAAATGTCCTCTAAGCATTCCAGTCAAATGCCCATGACCTCTTTCCATATCTGCGACTATTTTTGTTATGGCCGTTGTCTCCTCCTCAAGGCTTAGAATTCTAGCACTCTGTTGGTGATTTTCCTCTTGTAACTTCTTTATAAGCCTGTTTCGATCATACCTGGAAAGACCTCCGTCTCTTTCGTCAATAGGGAGGGAATCATGACTTATATTTAATAGATGAACGGGGGTAGCCCTATCATCCTTGGAGGTAGCACTGCTCATTTCATTTTGCAGCTTTCTTAATTGATCTGACATATGCTTTGTTTCTTCCTCATTTCTAACTTTCTCCTTTAAGTATTCTTCATTTATTTTCTTTCTCTCCTTTTCAACAACATTGAGTTTCTTACTAAGATCTTTCAAAATCTCATCTTTTTCCACGTTTTCCTGTTTTAAACTTTCAAGTTCATCCTTTACCCTGGCATTAGCATCCAGCCTCTCTTTCAGTTCACTCGCTTTCACTTCATGATTCTTTATGTTCTCTTTAAGGCCATTTATTTCATCCAAAAATCGCTCATTTTCAAGTTCCTTAAGAATTAGCTTTTCATTGAGGTATTCATTTTCTTTAACTAAATCATCACTCGTGTCTCTACTAAATTTTCTACCTCTACTCACAAATCGTAACTCTTTCAATTCGCTTTGAAGAGCCCTAAGCCTTTCTCGCAGACTAAAGTTTTCATCCTCTAGCGCCTTACACTGATCCTTTGACTGATCCAAACTGCTCTTCATTGTCTTCACTTCGTCATCCAACTTGGAGGCTTCATGAAATTTCCCAGGACGGTCACCACTCTTTTGCTTCAAATGACGGCTTTCACCTGTCTTTTCCTGATCATCAAATATGTTCTCTCGGCCGTATTCGTATAAATCCTCTCTGCTGGCAAGAACTGTCTCCAAAAAGGGTATCCTCCTTTCTTCATCCAATCCTAAAGACTCCGCTAATAGTTTGTTCTGGCGTTTCAATCTTCTTATCTCTCGGTCTCGTTTCTCCAATGATTCCTGCAGACGCTCTAAAGAAATTTCTTCTCTTGTTGTTCCATCTTGAAGGAGTTCTCTGTGCACATCACGCAAACGTGCCAGAAGCTCATCCCTTTCTTCATAATCAATACTCTCATCTAAGATCTTTCGCAAGCGAAAGCATTCTGCTTCTTTCTTTCCCAGTAAATCCTTGTAAGTTTTGAGCTTCTCTTTTCCATCACTTTCTCTAATTCTAGAAAGCAAATAGTTCTCAGATTTCAAATGATCGCATTTCTCTTTTAGCTCCTTGTTCCTTGTTGTTAATGAATCAATCTCCTTTCGCAGAGCGGTGACCTCTTTTTCAGCATGTTCCACTTTCTGCTGCATTTCAGCTTGCATCTTCTGCAGTGCTTCATTCTCAGTCATCAGGTTTCTCCTTCCCAGTGGACCATCCTCGAGATCTCTACTAAGGATTTCTGCAAGCTCTTCTGGACTTCGCACACTAGTCAATAGTTTCTCTAATGTCTCTCTCCTACCAGGATGGAAATCTGACAATATTCTCTCCATGTCTTTTCCTTTCTTGGTTAAGACGTTGATCTCGTTATGACATTCTGCAAGAAGATCTTCATACATAAGCCTTTGCTTTTGGAAATCTTCCTCCAGAATTTCCTTTTCAGTATTTATTTTGTCAATAGATCTCACAAATTCTTCGTAAAACTCATCAAGACGGAGTGACATATCTTGACCATCCCTTGCAATCAAGTTTTCATAATCTGCTAGCTTCTTCCTCAACCTCTCACATTCTTCTTCCTTCATCCTAATGTCAACATCGTAATACTCTTTTTCAGGTTCATTTGCAATTCGCAGATTCTTTTTGGAAATATGATCCACTTCTGCATTCTTGGCAATCAGCGTAAGTTCTAACTCTTCAATCTTGGTCCTCTGTACTAAGTTTTCTTTAGTCAATCTTGAATTTTCTTCAGTGAGGTGGGCATTTTCTTTCCTATGATTAGCAATTTGCTGCAAGCTCTTTTGCTGGTTTTGCTCTACAAGTTCAATAACCCTCTGCAGAGCAGCCAACTCATCAGAAATATTCTCCTGACTTGACCCTCTCACTTTAGAAATCAATTCTTCAAAACTCAGAAACGTTTCTCTGGAAGGTCTTTCTCTAGTTATTTCTATACTTGCAGGCTTTCTTTTTAACCTGTGAATTTCTTCAATTGCATTCTGTAACTCTTTACGTAGGTCATCAACTTCAATGCATTTGCTGTCTACTTTTAACTTTAGGTACTGGCACTCATCTTTGAGCGCTTTAATGTCATCTTCATGGAGGTTTTTCGATGCCTCGCATTTAGATGCTAACTCATCTTCATATTTGGCTCTCATATCGAGAAATTCTTTCTTTAAGTCATGGACCCGTCCGCGATAAAAATCAACGTCATTTCCTTTCAACCGGAGTTTTTCCTTCAATTTTTCAATCTTGCTTCTAAAAGAATGCTCCATAGCGTCCCTATCCCGCAGCTCCAGTTCTAATTCCCTTTTCAAGCTTCGAATCTCATCACCAGCACTACCATAGCATTTCTCCATAGCAAATATTTTATCCAAACACTTCACAAACTCCTGTCTGATATACCCATGATCAACCCTGGTTTTGAGGCGATACCCTTGACGACTTGGTGAAGACGAGGCAGAGAGGATTCTTTCTACATCGTTGTCGACTCTATCGAGCTCATCCAAGTTGCGAAGTAACTTTTCACGGACCTCTTTCGGCGAGCAGCCTTGCATTTGTCTCTCAACTTCTTCACATTTTTGTAGAACATTTTCAAATCTCCTTCGTGAGGAATTTGAATCACCATGGTCAGTTGTTTCTGTACTTACCAATTCTGTGCCACGTTTTGAAGTTTGTATTTTCTCGCTTGTAATTTCAACTGGATCTGGTAATTTAGTAGTACTATCTACACAGTCCTTCTCAAATTTTGAAAAATCTGGACCAACATCTGTACCTGTCTTCCCTTCTGGAGACCGTTTGAAATATTCCGTAGGAAGCAACGGCTGAGACAAATCCTCTTTGCGAAATGAGTCAAAATCACTGCGTTTATCTACGTCAATTTTCCTACTTGAGCTTGAAATCAGCTGTTGCACATTCTCAGATTGTCTCACAAGCTCCTTCAATTTCTGTGACAATGAGCTGGTGTCGTAATCCTCTGCTCTTTGCTCTCTGGCATTCTCTCCTCTTTCAGTAGGCAAGTCTACATATTCTCTTTCATCTTCTCGGAGGTCCTTCTCAGGTAACAATAATGCACGTTTTTCTACTTTTCTAGGTGCAACTGGCAGACTATTCCTTGCTTGATAGCCATTGGTAGATGCATACTCATCCTCAGTCCCATCTAGTTGAATCTCAGATTCACGCTGAGGCTTCCACTCAAGTGGGCAGGGCCTAGCACCAGGATCATGCCCTGCTCCGTCAGCTTTTAACGCCAAATCTTTTCTGTCCAATTCCACTTTGTCACGCCTTCGACCACGGATATAATACCAACGGTCACGAGGGCTGATAGAAATTGCCTCCTCAACTTGACGATTTGCATCTCCAACCTGATTCTTAATGAATTTCTCCTCCGCAACAAGCTGCTCTTTTAGGTCATTCAGTAGCTCACTGAGGATCTGACTGTTTGTCTGTAGTTCATTCACCAGCTTGTCAGGTTGTTCAGGAAATCTGCTGAAGAACTTAACCTTTTCCTGCAATCTTCTGTCCGTTGCTCTATTCATTCTAAAAAACTCTTCCATTTCTCTCCTATCATGCCAGACAATATTTTGTGCCTTTTCCAGCTGCCTTATGTAATTACCACGTTTCTCCGCTATCAAAACTAGCACATCTTTGAGGTTGTCCAGTTCAATCAATAGCTGATAGTCTCTTCTAACACTCCCGAATGTTTCGCTATTACAATGCTGCTGAAGTTTGTCGTAAAGTCTACCGAGTAATTTCCGACCTTTATCGACAGTGTCGTAGCAATTTTTGATTTCAGATGTGAGGAACTCGGCAGTAATGGGGTTGTGTCCTTCGCATCCGCCATTATTCTCATGAGCAAAATGCACCTTACGACGTAGGTGCGTAGCCATGAGGACCAATAGACAATTAGCGTTCACATCATGTTAGCACATTCAAAGCAAAGAATATACAGATTTTGCTTCGGACGAGTTTTCGAAGGTAGAATTTCCAGCGCGAGAATCCTGTTTTCAATGAAATATGATAACCACCAAACAACTGTATGGATGACTATTTCATACTGAAGGCCTTTGCGTATTCGATGCTACGTATCTCGCAAGCCATCAAGAAAGCCAAAGCACGTTACCACAAGCGTCAAAGCACGTTATCATAGAACAATGTAATTATTGGCAATTCGGTTTAATATGGGTTGATACTCCACCATATGATGGTCCTAATACAAAGTGATATATGTTTGAGATCCATCCATAAAATATCTCTGCAAAGTATCATGCGAGAGTGACTTACACTGCAAAATTGAATTCAGTTCAACATTAGCACAATCGCTTCAAGCTGGCAAAGTACGACGCACTCGGAAAGTATCCTTCAAACTTATCTTCCACGCTTCTACAACACCTTTGCTCAAAGTGTGAGCATGAAAGGCATTGCTGAGGAATGCAGACGTTCACAGAAGCAAGAGGGTCAGAAACAAGCGTGGCGATTGGTCAATTTGACAATAGGGTATTCATAGCTACAGGTATCTGGATTATGTGGATTCAGTTCTGTACGGGCAACAGGGCGTCACTACTGGTATCGAATATTCAACAAAAGTTTACGATAGAGCATACTGAATGAGATCGCTGAAGTAAAATGGAGTGACCGATGTATTTATGATTGAGCACCGCTATGTAGCAATAAATGAACGCTGTATTCAACATACAGCATGGTTTACTAAAACATCTAATACCAGCTGTTCATTTGAAGTTGACTTCATTAGCAAATCTTGGCGCAGCTGCTATTGCGCCTATGTTATCAGAGAAGGGATGAGAGGATGTACATATTACAATAAGTGATGTGCCGAGACACCTTCTGTTTGGGGGGGCGAGGCGTTTTGCAATTGACCGACTATTGTTACTTAAAAAAAAGGTTACAGAAAACACTTTTTGACCAACTTTCTCGCAAATTTGAAAGTATTGGGGGGTGTGACGCTCCTACGCCCCCAGTCGGTATATCCCTGATTACAATATGCATAGGGACAATGTGCATGCTGAATTCTTCGCAGTATCTATCTGGTAAAGAACATAGAGCTCGTGGCAATTCTCTTTTTTTCTACACGATTTAAAAATAGCACAAAAATAAAACATATTTACAAATAAAATGCCAATGGGGGCATAATAAGTATGGCTACCCTACTACCATAAATGATCTTCTAACAAATAACACCACAGATGCAGATAGGAGAAAGACCTTGCCATTTATTTTACAATGAAAGGGAGAATTTCTATATATCTGGGGACAACTCTCAATATATCACCTCAATTTCAAACTAACTACAATATTGTAAGTATGGCATGTATGTTGTATGCCACACGTGATAAAGTATCTTTCTATCATTTGCTACTGCTATGTTGCTTGCAGTGAGTTGATTTAAGTGCTGCGTAACGTCACTAATCAAGCTGAAGATTTTTCTAATTTCGCCACCCAGCAAAGAACACTATGCCACTGTCCAAAAAACAAAAGGAAAAGAACGTGTGTTAACACAAGGCAACAGAGTACTGATTTCAGCTCTAAAACAAATTGTGAGGTGGGGAGCAGAATGACGTTGTGTCGGGGTCAAAATTAACTTGTCAGGTAGATTCAAGAAAAAGGGCAAAACCGTACACGGCTACGGACTCTTGAGTTGAAGCTTTCTCATTTTGTGGAAGCAAAATAAATGCTGATTATTGGGGGAATGGTATACTATAAGTTCAGACTATCACACATCTAACAAAATTTTATGAATAGTAGATGGAGAAACTGAATCCTCAACAAAAAAAACGAGAGACAAGAGAATCGGTGTCACCAAAAAGTAAAAAACACTAATCACCATTATCATTTTCCTACTTTGATGCAGGTTGCTTATAATGGGAAAACATGTAGGCTATAAAAAAATACCACTTCTCTAATAAGCCCCCCATTTTCAAGTAAAACTTTCAAATAAGCCCCCCTCTCTATTAAAATCCCCTCTCTTGTGGAAGTAAATGATCCAACAGGCTCTTAGGGCATGGATAATATTGCCAGATGAAATTAAATGTACAAAATAAGGCCTATGTTCAGAATTACTTGTACGTCTTTGAAACCTACAGAATACCCTTTCGAAGGAATCCAACAGGAAGAAGTGTGGTTGGAAGATAAGCGTACCTGTTTCGGTAAAAAGTATTCCTAATATTTCAAAACTGTCCTGAAAAAGAAAAGGGGGACCTGTCTTTCCTCAAACAATAGAAGGAACTGAGTCCCCTAGCCCCCTCCCAACCCTGTCCTTGATATACAAAAGAATACAGTTCTAGCATGATGACAGAGCTATTGGGTGAGGAGCAAATGTAGAGATGAAACGTAATGTTCTTCATATTTCAAGACGATTTTTCCCACATATGCTCCAGATTGGTTGCTATCGTACCCCTCTCCCCGGAACCCTCTATCCACATGCAACCTTGTTTTGCTTTAGAAGTGCCTGCTACAGCCTCAGCATGGCCTTGAGGCCAAACGATCAATGTTGAAAATAGAACGAAGGGGCGACAAGCGGAAGTAGCAGTCAGCGTTATGGTAAGAATCAAAGACGGAGTAATTACCCAAACGAAGAGGAACCCCGATCCAGGCACAACTTAAAACGTAGAGCAGGTTATACCATGACGACAGACAGGGTGGAATATAGCAGGGTAGAAGAAGCACGTTTGCTTGTGGAGAAAGCTACGCATAAAAGCATGCCGTCGTTGTCTTGCGATCCAGTTCTTATCAACTTTTTGACATATGCTGGCACATCGGCACTGTTTACAGCAGTTTTCTTTACTGACATGCCCCATCTCCCGTATCCAATCCAAGATTGCTTGCTGAACTCTCAGGACCCGAAGTCTTCTACAAGAGTTCAATACCTTGCTCTGGCCTTATGGAACATCCACTTCTTGAGACGAACTATCGAGGTACTGTTCGTGCATATATACAAACGTAGAATGCCTCTCGTTGAATGCATTGGAGCACCTCTATACTACTGGTTTCTGGCATTGTTTATCTCGTGGTCGATCAATGGGGATTCTTACCAAACGTTTTCGTTGATCTCGGCAATAATTGGAACAGTTGTCTTTCTGGTTGGAGAAGCAGGTAATGCCTGGTGTCACTTGAAGCTACGATTTTTTAGAACAAAGGAACAAGATGCTTCTCTTGTGTCACCTGAAACCGGCCACATAATGCCGCACGGGGTGTTCTTTAACCATATATCTTGCCCCCACTACACTTTTGAGATCACAACCTGGATTGGATTTTTCTTGGTCGTTTGGACAATGCCGTCAGCCTTGCTACTTTTGTTTACCGTAATAACTCTTATAATTTATGCAGACAAGAAACATAAGGCGTATATAGATGAATTTGATGGTGAGTACAGTAGGCCACTGTATCCAGAGTCAAGGAGAAGACTTATTCCGTTTGTATTTTAATGCTGCAGATTGTCATTTGTATCACTACGCTTATCAAATGAAAAAGATTGATCTGGTATCTAAACACTTTGTTAACAGTGTGTATTTTAAGGCCATTTAATGTAGTTTTTTATTTGTAATTCGAAAACAGACATAATTTTTTAATGGAAAAATGATTAGATAATATTTTTTAGTATGGTCATGACTCCCCCAACTTTCCAAAACTGCAGTACATGTATTAATTTCAAAACTCAACTATGCCTTATTTTCCTCAGAATAGCGTTGCTTCCAACGCTTAAGTACTCATAAAGTCACTGAAATAAATACAAACTCAAGGCCTAGGTTCAGTTCTACATCAAAAGAATAAATTAGATTGTCCCCTTTCTGCCAATAAAACATAAAATCAAGCATGCAATCCTCCAATGCCATAATTTGCAACACCAAAGAAAACATCTTGCTCATATTAATTTAATTGCTACTTAAAGATGGCTAAACAAGTTCTTTCTCATAAACCTTTGAAAGAGCACAATCCTTCTTATCAAAATTTAGCCTATCTTAGGATGTAGTACACTAAGATTGCATTCACCAGCTGGTAACATAAACTTAATAATGAATGCATGTGTGTGGCTTATATGGAGTACGAGCATGTGCTTCAAGGATAATAGGAATGTAGAAGTAATGTAGATTTGATTTCATTTGAACAAAATATGTGATGTGATCAAAATAACTGCATTTTGGTTTTATGGCTGTCTCAATATTACAAGTAATGCCATCTCAAAATTTTTCACTGTTGCATCTGTTAGATACAAGAGAAGTGCCCTTCAACATGTAGGTATAATTAGGGATACCAGAGAGACCAAACATGGAGGGAAAGCACCCCCTTTACTTCTGCTCTAGTGGGGAAAAGTAGACACAAGTGCCCTACCAATGGGGGCAGTATTCAGCTGCGATGGTAATAATAATGCCACGTAAGGCTAAATGATCATTTTAATTTGACAATCATTGCTGTAATTTTTTTTATGAATGCATGGAAATTTTTTTATCGTGAAAGGATAATCATATACTTCTTCCAGCTAAACAGTTGAAAAGAGTGTAGTTACTAGCTCTATACCCTTAATATTTTGTATTCCATATTCCGCAAGACTTAACATGGGTTAATCTTTTTGTGTACCTGTGTCACCAGTCTGGTGCCCATGGACACACCATGTTTACAAAGGCTACAGTAGAAAGATGTGGACTAAATCAATCACAGGTACAGTAGAAGCTTACACCCTCATGGCTGCTATTGTAGTGACATTTTAATTTTACAAAAAAGAAAACAACATACCATTGTGTAGATAGATGATTCTTCATTAAGTGTAGAATTCAATTTTCTGATCTGTAATAACATATTCTAAACTGTGAAGTTTTATTTCGTCATTTGATGTTTCTTCCTCAATTTGTAATATAAATGACTTTTCAGTTTGTCCTGCTTTCAGTGTTATGAACTCATTGAACCACATGTTCAGGGCAGATTTGTTAGGAATCTTTTGACTAGTCTCCCCTACAGATAACATGGAACAGGCTACCGAGCACTGCCGCACCTTTTCATCCGTATCATTCCTGGAAAAGCAATGATATATATGAAACAAGTGTTATGGAACCAAGCAATATATAACTTCCACAATGTTGGCAAAATAGCATTTTTCTGATCATTAACTTGTTAAAAATGCAGCCTATTAAACATTTCTTGTCGAAAATGCTTTGCTCTGAGAATAGCATCAGGCCTGTACTGATGGGGGTTTGATGGTGTCACACCCACAATGAAACATGTTTGCAAATCAGCCAAATTTTCAAGTTCTGCCAGCAAGCTCTTGCCACTTTACAGTCAGAACATCCTATGATTGTAGGTTCAAATGGAAGCAAGTCTTGGGCTTTGAGATATGCTGAAAATAGCTCAGCAATATCAACAGCATAGCAAGGGTGATTTCTAAAAATTTTAATATGGGGACTCTAGGCCCAATGTCATAAAATGAGTCTGGCCAATTGCATCCACATCCATATTCTCAAAGCTGAAGACAACTATTTAGTTTAACTATGATACAATATGACCAACAATTAGAAAGATCTCAGTAGTGATGGAGACAACTATTTAGTTTAACTATGATACAATATGACCAACAATTAGAAAGATCTCAGTAGTGATGGAGCAGTAAGGAAATTCATCTTTACAATACAATACAACACACTGGAAGCAAGGTCAATACACCTTGGAAGACATGACCAATACAAAAATATTAGAGGGGGCTGAGGCCCCTAAAATAAACAAAAATATTAGCAAGGAGTGCTCTGTCCCCCCTTGAGATCACCCCTGTAGCACAGGAAACGTTCATCAAAATGCCCTAAAATATTTCAATACCTTTTCTAACTCATTGGCAAATGGCTCTTAGCTGAAACCATACCTAAGTTTAAGGTACAGTGATTACTACTTGATTCTGAGGAGTAATAAGTAGTTAAACTATGCAGTTTAATGTAGGGACCATCAGGTTTTGAAAACATTAGCACTCAGTTTTAATGCATTCCTCCCCTTCAAGACAGTAATTCTTGTCTGCAAGTCACAACCATTTTATCATGATTTACTTGTCAACATAACTCCTTAAAAGTGAAAATATGAAGTCCCTTGTTTTGATGAGAAATAAGCCACCATTTCTTCATCTCTTTTCTGGTACAGCTGTGGTGCTAAAAAGGGCATTGGTCACATTTATAGCCAAAGTAAAGGTCATGGCTTTTAAAAAAAATTATTGAGAACTCCCCAAACCCTTCACTTTCCTTCCTTTCCATCATCATCATCATCATCATCATCATCATCATCATCATCATCATCATCATCATCATCATCATCATCATCATCATCATCATCATCATCATCATCATCATTTCAATTTTTGATAGATGGTGGTCCATTCAGCTAAGCTGGTTTGCAAGGGGCCATCTGTTTACAAAGTAAAAGCTAAAATCTTATGAAAGAAAATGAAATAAAAAATACATAGTTCAAAAAGTCTACATTAAAAAGTGCATAAAATGAGATATATAAAACAACTATTTACAAATATGACATAAAAGATGCCAGAGATGGTAAATGTTTAGCACCAGCTGAGAGGTCATTGCTACAACACCCCCAGGTGAGAGACCATTCCAATTATGCATTTTGCTTTACAACTAAGCATGCCTATCAAATATACTGTGTTGGCAGAGATTCATTGCACGAATGCCCCACCAATGCTTCATACCATGTCCCTGTGTTATTGACTATGCCCAACTTTGTTGGCAATCGTTAACCCCTTCACCCTGACCCTGGGTAGCATAGCATAGTATAAGGGAAGGGGGGGGTGGGTAGAATACAACTTGCATCAGCTACCTCAGCTCTATTGCTTATAGGCACAGATGTACTAGCCAGTAGCAGTTTTTCAGGAAAAAGCAGGCGAGCAATGGTGCTGCAAATGCCAAGCATTTGAGAAGTAGCAGAGTATTTGTTGAGCATCTAGTCTTTGGAAAATTAAATTTACCAAGTATTTGCTGAATTACTGACACCTGAGAGCACATAGCCTCATTAGCCACACAACAACCAGCTGCCTGTATTGCTAACAGGATGCCAAAGTAATAATGGTTCAATATTTTAGGTTAATCACAGGCACTCACAGAAATACAAATCAGTTTACCATTGAAGTTACAGTGCCAGGTAAGGAAATATGTACATTACATTAAGACTCAATTCTCAAAATGTACAAAAGTTTCAATGCCAAATGTCTGACATCAGCAGTTACAAATAGTTAATATGAAACACCTGCAAACTATTAGAACATCTATAGTCTATTGAAGGTGCACAAGCAATTGATGCCAAATTTAAACTTGTTTGAAGAGATCAACATAAAACTAACAAAACATGAAAAAGTTCAATACAAACATATGAAATTTCAGGGTATTTCAAAATAGACTTCCCTGATTTTCCCTGACATTTTCCCTAATTGTCCCTTATATTCTTATAACCCTCAATTGGGATTTTATCTTTTCTTTGAACAGATATCCTGGCTAGAAGTTGAGGTGCCTCAGCCCTATTTATGCCCATTCAAATTTTTGGTTTCATAAAACACAGAACTGTGCTACATAATTAATGCAAATAACAGAATGATAAACAAAAATATAAAATATTAAGTTGTTACACTGAACTAAATCAATAGAAAAATAAAACTCCCCAGATTATCCATGAATGCTTGAAAAATCTTTCTTTCTTGATTTGTTTTGATTGAACACAGAACTCCCTGATGTTCCCTGAATTCCCTGATTTGGAGACAGCGATGAACATATTCAATATATAACTGACATTTGAGATAGCAAGGTCAAATGTTTTTGTAAGTGAAGCAAACTCACCTTGGCTGGCTTAGAAAAGCTGCAGCATCAAGCAAAAATGCATAAATTCTGGCAAGCCCAGCCAGCTCATTTTGCTTGACACTCTGTCTGTAGTATAAGTCTATATCATCAACAATAATCAGCCGTATATGATCAGCTTGGTTTATATGTACTGAGGCCATGAACTCCAGAAACTCATTTTTTGTCTCCAAATAAATCATTTTAATTCTTTTCAACATTTCATAAGAAGGACTTTCACATCCATTCAGCATCAATGGCAGCTTGGATATTTTTGTTGGAGAAATGAATAGTACTGAGTGACCTTTTTCTGCATATTGGAAGGCAACCTGAAAAAATAAAAATATGTAATTGCTATAAAAGGAACAGTACTAGGGATGTGATATTGAATGGCGTCTTTAGTATTCCTTGGGAGAATTCTTGCAAAACAGTTGTTTCCTGCAGTGTCCGGAATTTGAATATTTTCTAATTCATATTTTGATGCTAAGTTACATGGTACAGTATTAACAAAGCTGAGCTTTTAACAATGGTAACTATCCATGCATCTTAGATACCTCAAACAGCAAAGAAGTACGACCTGAACACCTAGGCCCAGCCAGCATCGCTTTCATATAATGAAGGGCATAACTTGATTGAGTTTTTTCCAAGTTAATGCTTGGCAGATTATTCTTTACTCTATCTCTAGCTTCTATTTCAACCAGTCTTTCATGAATGAGAGTTCTGTTGAATAAATCCATATGAAAAAATAAGTTTGAGCCTTTGTAAACAACTCACGTGAGCGTAATTCGCGCGCAAGCCAGACTCAATCCCAATCCCATATTTTTTCTAATGGGACTCTCCTACTTGAGAGGATTCCCCAACATCCATCAGCAGGAACATTTTTCAACCCCAGACCCCAAACGAAAGGAACTAAAGTTTTGCTTCTCAGAAGAGCTACTGATCGCAAGTTAAAGTTTGTGGTGCTCACTTGGACGTCCAGCTAAGTTACCTGAAGAAGGTATGGGGAATGATCTAACAAGAAGACTGCAGCCAGCGCAGGGAACGACTGCTATTTTGTTCGTTGGGACAATTTCAGCATTGGCCTTTCTGCTCCCAGACAATTCAAAGTCCTCACATTTCGCTTCGTTTGTTCATCTTTCAAGCATTTCAACATGGTTTGGCATTCAATTCTGGGTTACTTTTGTTGCAGGTGAGTTGTACTTTCCCACAATATCTATAAGGAACATCGATGGTAGAATCTAAGCCCCAGTAAATAAGTGTTGTTGGCAGAGAGCAAATCATGCACATGTCTTCCGTCTGTCTTCATACATCGTTGTTGAAACTGTAAACATCGGTTGATATATTTTGATAAGTGTCTAAACAGGACAATCTGTTGTTAGTTCTTGTATTTTGTATCAAAGAGCATTTATATTATTGTGTCAAGCTACCCCACACCAATGTACTTAGCCATGAGCTTTGAATTAGTAGTACAGGTTTCGATGGGAACTATTGTCAATTTTTAGCATTCCATCAAGTTTATTATTGTAAGATCTTTTACTCTTGCTATGTAACAAAAGATAGTGTTTCCTATCAGGGAGAATGTTTCTTAGAGCAGTGGTTCCCACAACTTATGTACAAGCTCTATATGTATGATTCACATGAGCATAGGAGGATATCAAATTTAGGAGGGCTTTACATTTTCTGCCCGAAATACAAAATAGAGATGGAGAGCAGGCAAAAAGGTTGTCGAATTTCCTATTGTTCTTTCAGAAAATTTATCCAAGTGAAATGGATTTCTGGCCAACTTGGGGACTACAGCTCTCCTTCCTCATATGCTTATGATCATTCATAATGTTGTACTCTGCTTGGCCAGTTTGTGCACTAATACAGTTTACACATGCTGTGAATTTGAAGAGAAAAAAACACATGTAATTTTTCCAACTATGAAGGACTTGATGAATGCCTTACTTCAGTGGTTCATGGAGGTTCTGAGCTCCACAAGTTCCATCCATACTATCATTGTACTCCTCTTTGTTGGAAAAAGGAAATTTATTTGTTCCTTCAATTCAAAACATATGTATATACTATATGCTGTATTGATGCACAATCTGGCACAGCAGAGCTTGATATTGCAAACCTCAAAAGTAGTGTGAACCAAACCACTGAACCCCTGAAATGGACTCACTAAGCCCCCGGAGCTCAATTGAGCCCAGGTTTGGAACCACTGCCCTAGAGTTAATTTCCATGTAGAAAATCAGCTACCTGAAAGCTGGCTTGAGTTTGTGTGGGAATATTTAGGCAAAGGGATTTTTTAAAATTTATATGTAAATTAAATGCAACATTACAATTACGTTTTTGAATGTTTCCCAGCATGGAAAATCCACTAATACACTTACAAAGTTCAAGATGATGTTCACAGTTGATCTGCATCTTACCCTAGGCCTCACAAAGCTAAAACTGCTGCCTAGACACTACTTTGGTCTTGTGCAGAGTCACCTATTTCCAAAAGCCTTTTTATATGGAACATGTCTGAGTTGCATATCTCTGGGATCATTTGCAGTGAAATATCCAATGGCTTCCTGGCAATCAGATGAAAACATGCAGGTATGATCTCTGAATACAACAGTAGAAGTTAGAAGTGTAATCTTATTTACTGGTACTGAAAATTCAAAGCAAATGTACCACTTAAAGCTATCCACATATAGGAAATTATTGAATTGAAGAACATTGATTCCTAATGGTCAGTCAAAAAAGTCAAAGTCCTACCCGTGCCCAATGGCATATAGGGTGGTGCCTATCTCGTTTCTATAGCCCTAGGCCACGCGTCTGCAAATGCAGTGAAGGCTACAGCGGGGGGCTGGTCCACTGGTAGCTCCACATGTTTAACTTTCCCACTCCTTTCTCATTTTTCGAGCGCCAGAAGAGAAAGGCAGCAAGTACCATTGTTAAAGTCCTTGGTATGACTCGGCCATGGCTCGAACCATCAACCTTCCGATTGCGAGGCAGACACTCTAACCACTGGGCTATCACACTGGTTAATGGTCAGTAGAAGGTAGAAATTCTTATGTTAAGTTAAGGTGTATTATCCATGACACTACAGTATTACCCCACCACTAGGAAACCAACTTATAAGAAACTGCAGCCTGCTAGATGGCACCACATCCACCCTGATGTAATAAACCTTGCACTCTGGAACTTTGAATCAGGTTTCTTAAAAATAATTTCAATTGGGAAAATTTTATTTTTCAACCACTTCATACTACAAACATTGAAATTGAATATTCACTGTCTAATATTTGCTTTAATACAAAAAATAAAACAGGGTGAATATTGTCTATTAGATACAGCAGGAAACTCACCAAATATGCATGCATGTTTTAAAATTATAAGCCAATGTCATGGCTTCTTTTAACACATACATGCATGTTTGGTGAGTTCCTTGCTGTAACTATAACAAATTATTAAACCTGCTTAATTTTTCTGTTCATTTATAAGAGGAAACAGCCTGGTTCTACAGAATGGGTTTCCTAGTGGCACAGTAATACTGTAACTGGAACTTGACTTGCTCTAAACATATTTTCACAGGTTCTTGCGCTAAGCACCAATTTGGTTTCAACAATAATAAACTACTTAGCTGTTGCACCAAAAATGAATACTTACATGCTCCAGCAACACAAGTTGGAAAAAGAATTTGGCCATGGACACGAAGTTGGCCCCATAACAGACAAACAAATGCTGGAAAGACCGCAATACAAAGAGCTACGTAGAAAGTTCTTTATCTATCATGGGATATCAACAACACTCAATCTGTTGGCGTTTGTGTCTAATGGAATATTCTTTTGGTCCTTGAGCAAGAAACTGTAGATATATGTAGTCTATTACTTTTAGCTTTGTTTATTTGCTGTTGGCTGCGCAATCACAGGCTTTTTGTAGTTCAGAATGCAGAGCGCCCATTTGCATTCTTTGTAACAATTACTCTACTACATCAAATTTAGTGATGCATTACATAAAGCATTTAAAAACAAGTCATGAATTTGTCTGTGAAATGAATAAGTTTCTTCTTCAATCAGTTTTTCTGCAATACTAGATGATGCTACCCACAAGATAGGCAATACAAGTAGGGAAGGTGCACAATTGCAAAAGGAAGTAGTCCAAGATAACTTCCATATGTTTTTTGATAACAGGCTTATGCATACCCCATCCAGGGAGACAAATATTGTGAGGGGTGGGGGTGTATGGAAGTTATATCCCTGATCCCATTTGCAATGAATTTGATTTTTCTTTTGTTAGAAAATGCAAATCAAAGTCATAGCAAATGGGGTTAGGGGCATCCCTTTACTGTTATATCAAGCTCCTACTTTTTTTGCAAATATTTTCCTCTTTCATACATTTGCTAGGTGGAACTTATATTTATCTGAAACTGGTTAACTCTATAATCCTTTCTCTTTCTTATTTTGTTTGTCTGGGACTTTATTCTGGGCATTTCCAATGTTAAAATTAGTATGCATGGTTTTATTCTTGGCAACATTTATAACAAAAAAGTTGCACTATGTTGTTATAGACTGCAAAAATCACCCTATCAATAGACTAAAATCATTTATAAAAAACTAAGAGTATAAAACAGTGAAATTAAGCCCTCTAAACAAGCAAAATGTAGTAAAATAATTATATACATATTGTGATAATAATTTTCATGAGCTAAATCACAGTGCACACAAAAATGTTGTACTATGTCATGAGCCCTAAGGAAATAATGCTTAGCAAACTTTGTGCTGTGGAAAAGTATACATAACATACATTTTTGTTTAGGAATGGAGAAGATATATGGTTGATACATGGTTCAATTACCCTAGAAATAAGGTTATGGTTTCTGCTTGAATCAATGCAGAGTGTTTGAATGTTTTAAATTAATTTATCATTAAAATTTCTTAACTAATTTAATTCTCTTTTACAAGCTACACTTTTGCAAAAATCTCCAAACAAAAAAATTTTTATTGTCTAGTGAGCCAAGCTACCATGCCATGTTCTTCTGCAGGTACCAAAGATAACCAAATGAACAGCCTAATGAAAGCATATTTAACAATGAAGATACACCATGAAGTCTGAAGAACTTGCTTCTTAGTGCCATATACTTTTGATCTCCTTTCAATCCCTCACTTAGTGAAATTCCTACTTCTTGACCACTCTCTCCGTGTTCTCTTTCATATTTGTGACACCTAAACATTTGTTCAGTTGTAACTGGTTCTATAATATAACAATTGGCAACATTGGCAGCCAGCATTGTTCCAAGAATCCAGCCCTGTGGAATAGTATCAAGAAACAATGTCACAAAAACCATGTAGCTGGAAGTATTTTTCTGGGTGGCAGCACCTACATTAGTAATGTCATTACCCTCACTTTGGGAAGCAATAACTTAATTTCAGAAATAGGTATCAAAATATGGCTTCTAAAAAGGTCTCTTTTCAAAAGAGGAGTTTTAATTTTCAAAGAGGGGTTTTAATTTCCAGTGGGGGGCAAAAATCAGAATAGCTTTCCAATTAATGGTTGTATCCTCTATTTGTGACACCTATGCTTTGGTTTTCCTTGAGGTGCACACATCAAAGGCAATTCTTGACATTCATATCAGTTCTTTTAATTTAAAAATTCCACTACATACAAGCTTAAAATAAAATTGAAAAGGATAAATTGATTAAATAATGACAATAAGTTTGAACTACAATGTTACAAAAACAACAGGAAATTGTATGTACAGAATTTCTTATAGGAGGGGCTCTCACACCCCCTCAAGGAGAGAGCACCCCCTATGGAGATTTATCATTTCATTATGAACTATAGGCACCTTCCACACAAAAAATGCTTTTACATTCTAGAATATGCAATAAATATTGACAAATACCAGTACAAAGAAAGCAAATGATGACATCACTGAGCCATTTAAATAGATTTACCTGCATTTTGTAATCTCCATGCCAGTGTCTATAAGGATGATGACCTGCATAGGTTGCCAGAGCAATACCAGAACAAAATGTCCCAGACAGGAAATATTTTGGGAAGAGCTTGCTCTGAACTAAACCAAACATCTGTCTTGGAAGTACTGTGAACATTACAATTCCTGCACAAGATAGTCCACAAATTAGTACATATGCTTGAATCTGTATACCTAGCTTGTGGATTGGTCATTGGGAAAGTTGGTCAATGTCAAAGTGACCATGGGGTAAAATGGAATTTGAAATAATGTCCTGCAATAAATCTATCGCTTTCTGGCAACTCCAACATCATAGTATCCTTATATTACAATCATTGATAAAATTCTTGTCTGCTTTGGAAGGGGTCAGCCCCAATAACTTCTATGTATTAATCTTACTTTTCAAACTGCATGGACCTTGCTTCTAATTTCTTGTATTTGTATTGCTATGATAGCTATGGCTACTGCGACCTTTCTAGATTTTGGCTAAATTTTATTGCAATTAGACTAAAGTACCATGTCAACATCTTTGGAAATATATGTGTGGCTGCAACTAGGCCACACCCACTTTATGAAACTGTACCTAGAGCCCCCCTTGTTAAAATTTTTAGAAATCACCCCTGAGGTACATCAATATTTCTCCAAGGAATAAAAGCAGAATTTGGCTTTAAAAGGAGTTCAATAATCTCATTGCAGCTGCTCATGCACTGCTGCACTCTTTTTATACAAGAATAAAGTTTACAAGAATATAAATGCACAGAATTGCTGACATCTAAGAACAATTTAGGAAAAATAGAAGGCTCAAGCTTCATTAAGAATTGGAATTTTTGAGCATTTGGACTATAGTACTGCTTTAAGACTAACTTTTGGACAGTCAAAGCAATATTTATTTATTATTCTGTTCCGATGTTGTTTTGTTTGATGAAAAGATCAACAAAGATTTGAAAACTGTAGATCTCTTTGGTTCTCAGGTGAAGTTACACCTTTGAATCTTTAGAATGAGTCAAGAATAATTTGAGGCTCAAAAACAAAAGAAAGTTGACAATATTGAAGCACAGCAAAAATTTAAGTATTGTAATATTTAAAGTGTTTTGTACCAAAATGTCCATATATCATGGGACGTCTACTCCTCTTATCCGAACAATCGCTGGTCGGTTTATTGACATGAAACTCCTCATGCTCTACCGGGGTCAAAATGAATGACAAATTTTAAAATGGGTCTTAGAATTAACTGCTCTAATTCCTCAAAAACTGTCTTGTTGCCTATCGCTTCTCGCGTAAACCTGGTAATCAGAATTATTTACGCGTGCACCTAAGGCACCATGATATTGCTTGCTGCAGAAAAAATACAGTCAAAATAACGAGTCAAAAGCAAGTGTACGTTACCAGCAACGAATGTAACCCAAATTTGTGTTCCAAACCATGTTGCGACTGAGCCAAGGTGAAGTAACTTTGTAGCTGTGTGTCCAATTGTGTCCTCCAAGACGTATACAGCAACAGAACTGATGGCTATTAAAGCTGTTGCTGCAGGTTTACTTAAAGATGGTAAGTGACTCACTACTGCTCCCATCCTGGCCTATACTTGAGCTGACTATGAATGACAAATGCAGGAGATGAACCTTGAAGAAGAAAATCTCCAGTTGCATAAGCTTGCTTATCAAGTTTCAGAAGCGTCGATAAGTACTTCGTGTAAAGCCCTGGCCAAACGCGACGAACAAATCAACGAACAAAGTTCAACTTTCATGTTCTGCCAATGTTCGTCGCATTTGGCCACTAGTTTCGATGACAAATTTATGTTGGGCAATGTTCGGCGTTGTTCGAAAATTGTTTGATGAAGATCAAAACATTTCTAGAACTTTTTCATGTTCTGCAAATGTTCGTCGCGTTGGGCCACTGACAAACATTTCAACGAACAAATGAGATTTTCCAATGCATGCAAGCGTATATAAGAAACTTTCCAACTAAAATTTGCTTAGTTCTTCGTAGATTATTCAATTTGGATGAATCTAAAACTAACTAAGTTTAAAGAATCATGATAAAATGCGTAGGACAGCAAGTCTAACAACTCTACGCCTAATATTTGGCCCCCGGAAATATCATTTTCGATAAAACCACGCTCAATTCTCATCATTTCCATGCTCCATTCCTATCTTTCTCATAAATCCAGCAAAGTCGTGCAAGATTCATACTTTATTTGCTTGCTTCTGCGTTGGCGTCTTTTCATTGCAAAATGTTCGTGGAAATGTTCGTCACGTTTGGCCAGAGCGGCCAAACGCAACGAACAATTCATCGAACATTTGAAGTGTGTTGAACATTGTTCGTTGAATTGTTCGTCGCGTTTGGCCTTTCTTGACAATGAAGACCTGTACCAATCACTTTCACAAACAGGGCCTAGGTTATACAGGTACCAAGCCACCCCCAATGTTAATACTAACGATTGTTCTATAAGCTGAAAGCCTGTTACAGCTCTGTGGAGCGACTTTCCAGCCATCGAAAATGCGATCCAACTATTGTCACAAGGTATTGAATGACCCTAAAATTTCCAATAAATTGGAGTTTTCTATATAAATCAATGTCTTCCGGTAAACCACCCCCGGAAGGTAAGGTTCTATCAACCATCCTGGGAAAACATAAGGAAAGCTTCCAATCCTGGGTCGATTTAGTGAGAAGGCCTGTCCCACATGATATTGAACCATCCTTTCTTCATTAATCCCGTTTCTCGACAAGATCGTGTTTCATCTAATACTCGATTTGACCTCCATTTCCTCCAATTCCTTGGGGCTTGGAGGGTGCCTCTAAGAGGACTTTAGTTTTGGCACAAGCATTTAGGACCAGATGCCCTTCCTGACGTCACCAATAGTCTGCAGTGGGCCTCGAACCTAGGATCATGTTCTGAGTCGAGCACATTATAGCTAGGCCACGGCTGCTCGTTTTTCATCTAAGAATGCCGCTAATTATTATAAGGACCAAAAATAAAATTCCAGCCAAAGCAGGAAAAGACCTATGATTTTCCAGCTTTTCCAGCTAAATTCTAAAAAAGGCTCATTTCCCAGCTTTTCCAGCATTTTCAGCCAGAGTTGACATCCTGACAGTCTCCTAAAGGAACAGAATGGACGGAATGTTCAGGAACAGCCCATTATGGGACGGTCGCCCCACCATTAGCCTTACTATCTCTAAACAAGTATTGTATAAATCAGGGTCTCTTTTCAGCAATCGCAGAATTTCTTTCACTTAGAACTGTTCAATTGTAAAACACGCAAAATATTTCAAGATCACCCCCTCTAGAACGTTAGAAAATACCCTTTTTGGCAAGTTTGCCAAGCATTAAGTCCGTTCGTCATCAATCTCTACTTTGAGACGAAACAAATGTTTTTATCGGAATCTTTGCAAATTGAATGGTACATTACATTAAACCCTATCTCAGCTATCCATGTTTGGTTCAATTTGACTTGATGGTTCTTTATGACTAGGATATTCGCAAAAAATTCTTCTTTTATGTTCGTCAGTAGCGTGATTGCGAGACTTAGAATCCATGCTTGTAAATGAATTCCTTATCATCCAGATGCTGAAGAGATTTTCTAGTGCATTTATAGAGACTTCCCTGTTTTATGCAACAGTAAACCAAAATGAAAGAGAGTTTGTTACATCATTGTGCCAAATACAGGATCGATAAAGAGACTAAGAGCTCTTCTTTGATAGGCACTTTAGGTGGTGAAGCTACTGGGCATTGCAGTTCGGTGATTCTTCTGCTGCAAGCTGAGTTTTATTTCACTAAGGAAAAAATTTCACTCTCTTTGCAACATTTTGCTAAGCCGTTTTCTTTACGTTCGCGCTCATGCCTTCCTTTTTCAGCATTGGTTATTTTCTTTACAAATTTGAGCAAGGAATTATAGCAGTCCCTAGATTTTGTACAGGTTTTGAGCCTATAGCACAAATTATAGTACACATACTGCATTTAGGATTTGTCTTCCTCTCGCTACTAGCAAATAGGAAAGCGGCCAACAGATCAAAGAAAAACGGGATCATATACTGGGGGGCAATACATCGTTTTTTACTGCAACTGGGAGGCAATTGCCCCCTAGCTTATATGCTAAGGGGGCCCTGGTATAAATAAACTAATTACGGAAAACTAAACTTTGAAATACATGTCAACGGATGAACTTTGGACTTCTGTATTGAACTTTCTTAGTAAGAAAATCAATACCGGAGTCTTGATGCGTAAGAGAGTTAATTACGTAAATAGTCTGTTGATACTAAGAACTTTACCACAGCACGAAAAAGCGGCAACATTCTTTTGACATACTTAAAAGCTTTTTTCGTCCGACACTCATCAAAGCATGAAAACGTCGGATGGTGACCTAAAGGTTAACCGAAATATATATCCAGGTGTAGTTAATGTGTTAGGATGCGTCTAATTGGCCCCAAGTTTGACCAATTAGGACCTATTAAAATTATTTACTTGAAGAGTCCCAATGCGAAAACAAACTCTTTTTGTCTACACAAGACTGGGTTTTGAGTCGTGATGTAAACAGATTCCAAAACACTTAAATGAAAACACGATCTTGCTTGTCCAATGATCCGAAAATTGTCGTCTGTATATGTTTTGGCTCATTCTGGATTTGCAATAAGATGTTGTCCTATGGCCGACTCACAATTAATTTTAGAATTATTCTTTTTACATATACGAGGTGGCTGTTCTCTTACGGTATTACTTTTCTTCTTGATGTTCGTGGGGCGATGCTGTTTCATTCTGTCTGCTAGTCTCTGCGTAGTGCGTCCTACGTACCGAGCTTCACATCGGCACGAAAATTCATAAACAACACAACTTTTTTGAGTAGTAGGAACGCAATCTTTTTTAGCAGATGGTAGCATAACTCTAGTGTTGTAATCCACACGGGGCTTCACAGCATAGTAACGAGATCTAATGGCTTTACTGATTTGATTTTCAAACTTTGATGAAACGTTACCAATCCAAGGCAATTTTAGGTATACCGGGCACGTCTCTGGACCAACTGGTTTTTCTGCTGAAAAGTTGGCTAATTTTTGGTTGATGCAAGAAAGTAGAACATTTGCTAATGTTAATAGGTCCTAATTGGTCACACTTTGGGCCAATTAGACGCATCCTAACACATTAACTACACCTGGATATATATTTCGGTTAACCTTTAGGTCACTATCCGACGTTTTCATACTTTGATGAGTGTTGGACGAAAAAAGCTTTTAAGTATGTCAAAAGATTTTTGCCGCTTTTTCGTGCTGTAGTAGAGTTAATTAGTTCATATGCATTTAAAACTCGAATTATCAGTGTATAAAATATTATGTATTGATATGCTGCCTACTTTTCATCAAATTCATCAGTCTATATTTCTTCAAGCATACTCTTTGGCACCGAATAGAAGGGTGTAGAATAAGGAGGGGGGCTAGTATTTTTGCTAAATACGCATAAATTTGGGAGGTTGTTAACAGATGGGGGGGGTCAGTATTTAATAGACAGCATGGGGACCAAAATATGTCAAAATTATTACAATTAGTTGTCAACATTGTATAAGTACAAGGCATACAGTTTGTTTTGGTTTCCTTAGTTGTTAATAGCAGGGACGGATTCAGACATTCTCACCATTCTCACGTTAGAATATCAGATGTTCAGCTATGATCATTATTTCTCATCTACTAGAACCACTGTACTAGATTGACCATTGAATTGCATTTTGAATTGCATAGTTAGAAAATGATTGAATTGCATGTTTAACTTACTCTCTGACTTCTCACAAAATTCTAAATAATACCGACCCCCGATCTAACAGTGTTTTGATGATGAACTATTCTCGCCTCTGCGAAGGATTAAGAAGTTTGCTACACTCTTTTTTTTATAAGAATACCAAAATTTTTTCTGAGCCTCAATATTCTTAAAAATTTTCGGTTTTGAGCCTCAGATTATTCTTAAATTATTCTTAAATTTTTCTTGCTCAACGCAAGGTGTAAATTCGTCTTAAGATCAAAGAAACATTAAATCATTTTTGATGTGTTGATTCATCATAAATTTCAACGAGAACAAACAGAACAAGTCAAAATGCGGTTTTTAGTCCAAAAGCATTATTTCAACTCCATCAATATCATCAATGCCAATGTAGTCCTCGCTATCATCTGAATACGTAACTCTATATTTGGCGAGTTTTATTGAAGTACTCGATTTGTCCCATGAACCATCCATTCTCGCATAAAGCTTTGATTCGATTAACAAAATATTTTAGTTTTGATGAAGGTTGAGCCTGGCAATATTCTTAAATTATTCTTAAATTTTAGCAATTTTGAGAATCTTATAGACTTTATTCTTATAAAAAAAGAGTGTATGATGAAATAGTAAATTCTCTCAGATTTTAACTGAAATTTCCGCTTTGTAACTATGCAGGTGAGAATGTCAGCATGCCAGTTGCTATGAGGGTGAGAATTTGCTTCGCATATTTAGGTGATCCGCAGTTTCTGCAATGCGCACGCACAGAAAACATATACGATTTTGGTCAGTAAGAAGGTAGACCTGAGCGGATGGGATATTGTATCCATCAAGTTCCTCGTTCATAGTGCGAACTTTTTCACGCGGAGGGCATTAAAAGGCGGCGTTATTCACAAAGGTCCCGCCAGAAGTTCTTAAGAGTGCGGCGTCAGGGTTCGTGCTGTGGTGGGTAGATGAAAGTTAAGGACCAAAGAAAAAATATTCAGGAGTAGTATTGTGCATATCCACAACAAAAGCAAACCACTTCCTATTTAAATCCACCATTGAAAACCCTCTCCCCCAAGAATTGAATAGAAATAAAGAGTTCTTAAGGATATTTCTCTAAAAAGCACGAATAAAAGGAGCTTCTAAGCGCCCTTAAAAACGTAGATCAAATCTAAGGAGTTCTTAAGGAGCATGAACCCCGGGCGTTTATCAGAGCGGGGTGTTTATTAGAGGTAATACGATACCTAAAATAATCGAAAACCTGATATGCTGGATAAGCACGTTTTCCCACCAAAGGGCTCTGCATTCAAAAGATGTAACTGAAAACATTACGTCACAAGTAGTCCAATAAACTCCAAGATTCATGTGAAATGAACCAATTTATGCATTAAAGAGCAACTCCAGTAAAGCAATATCTACTTAAGGAATACTTTTTTAAGTGTTTATTGCGATATGATACAGTCTACATGTTTCTAAGTTATATAAAGAAGAAAGGTTTGTCGCTCAAGATATCACCAACTACAGGCTACGAGTTCAAATACTGATATTGTGAATTTCTATAGAGCAGAGTGAAGCAACCCAAGAATCGTAAGAGCCCTACAATCTTTATTCTATACAGTCTTGATTCATCTATTTCTAGCAAAATAGAATATGGAAAATTCATAACAGTTCAATCGAAAGTTGCAAAGACAGATTCCAGATATCTGACAAGTCTTGTTGATTTTCTTGCTTTTTCTAGAAATCAAAGTTACTATCACCCAAGAATTATGGGGTATCGGACATTTCAAGAGGAGTAATCCTTATGTGGGCTATTTCCTGTAAATAGCAAATTGATGTTGGGGTAGGAGAGAGAAATCACTACCCCTAGATCAAATGGCTGGCAAAGATTCTGAAAAGTAATTGAATGAAATGCTTATACAATCTATTCACAAAACAAGAAGCAGGGTTATGACAGGGGTGGCGCTAGGAAATTTCGATGGTCAGGCTGACTACTTCAACGAGTAGGCTGACTGTTCCGAAGGAGAACCAGGGCATTGTTAGCAGAGCAATAAAATCATTTCCTTGACTTCGAGAAAAGTTCTTTACCTTCCAACGGGGGTAGCATCAGCGATTGTATTTTCAGGGTATGGGGTATTATTAAAAGTGCCATCTCCCAATACTTTTGAAAGTGCAAGGAAGTTGGTCAACAAGTCGGCCATGCTGCAAGAGAGTTGGCCACAGTGTTTTCTGTGACAATTTTTTTTAGTAACATAGTTACTCAAATGACCAAAACACCCCCCAATGGAAAGTACGCCCTCCAATAGAACATGTCTCGGCACATCTCTGAGTAGCATATCAAAAGGAAGAAGATATAGTCTCTAGTTCTAATCCTAGCGCCAACTCTGGGATGTGCAATAATAAAATTAATATAACAATGGGGAAACCTACACGTCATGGATGGGTAAAGAGTCGCGGCAAAATTGACTCTCAAGCATCATAGGTGCCCATAAATTTGTGAATAATATATCAAGTAATTACAGAAACCATTCTAAATAAAATTAGAACCCTAACTTATTACAATAAATTTCTTCACTAAAGTTACGGAAACTTATAATAACTTTATACAAAAAATTCATTCGCAGGTTGTTCAGGAAATGACTTGATCAATGAACTAAGAAAGAGTGAAGGAGGAAAGGCAGGAAGGCAGACAGCCAGCAGGCAAGTTAGCCAACTGATGTCACCAGTATGGACACGGACAGAATCTCAAGAGACAACTACATATAATACAACTGGGGACCTTCAAAGCCATTAACTGTGGGCTCACTAATGGAATCATATAATCCCACCAAAAATATGAGTACATCTCTGAAACTAAGTAGAAGTACAGCCTATGAAATTGTTTACAAACAATCTATTGGGTCTGTCTTTTTACAGAGTTTGCCCCTAATAGCTTCCTTCTATATGCCTAAGAGTGACTGGGTGACTGTCAACTTCATTACGTGAGTATTCTTGAGAAGGACGTAAGAGAGGAAGACAACAGTGGCAAGGACATTGGTCGAGTTTTGCTTTGGATTAACATGATTTGCGCTCTTTTCAAAACGCCAACCTCTCTTGGAAGAAGCAACGCTACTCCTAAGCCCAGGGGGTTCTACTCGCTTTTCTATACAGGGGGGTCCGTGTCAATATTTTGAGGCCTGAGATTCTAGAAAAAAATTCTATTTGGAGCCTATGAAATACAACTTAAGAAAACCAAATTCTAAAGTTTAAATACTATAAGCATTTACTTTTGATATTCAACGAAATTTGTGACAATGGCAGTCCAAAAATATGTGATAACATTTAGGGTCTAAAAATTTTGAGACTCGATATTTGGGGTTCGTCAAAACTGTGACTCAGTATTTGGGGATTAGCAGAAAAACGCTGAAATGGACCCCCCGGATAGAAAACAAGGGAGTATCCCCCTGGGCTCCTAAAATTCCACAAGTGCATGCAAAAATAATGAGGGAAATATGGACAATCTGGGTAAACACCGTTTCCATATAGACCCCGTTTACACTACCGTCTTCAAACGAAAATGGTATGGAAATATTTTCGTATGAAAACGACATAGCGTAGACGTTATAGTATTTCGTTACGCAATAGTCTTTATTTGATGCCGGATAGGAAAACTGTTCAGTGTAGACGGTAGACCAATAAGGAACATTTCCACGCCATTTCGTACGAAAACGGTATAGTGTAAAAGGGGCCTTAGAAACATGGTTGGGATATGTTCTGTGAAGAGCTAGTAAGATCATTACAGAATACTTTTCCTAGCAAGCAAACACTGGTGTCCTAAGGCATCCAGTGCATTCTGGTACCAACGAAAATATGACTAGAATAGGCTGATTATGACATGATAATAACCCGGGCACTGGTTTGCGTGAAAGCACTTTTTATGAGACTATAAGATGAGCTGGGGTTTGTGCTGTGAAGGCTTGTCTAATCTCTGTGCCAGCATGGATTCCAACAAGCCATCACCTAGTACAATGTCAAAGATGCTTGTCTTTTACAGTCTGGTCAAACACTTCTGCAGGAATCGCCTCTAGAGATGCAGTGTAAAAAAGCGCCATGAACAGTTTACTATGAGGAGATCTGTACATCATAATTCATTGAGATAACTCTGTTTGGTCCGTCTAGTAATTGAATCTGCTCCCCGCCCCCCCCCAATAACTTCTTTTTATATGGTTAGCAGGGCCTAGGTAAACATAAGTTCTTTCATGTAAAATTTTCTTCGAAGGAAAGTATGCAGGGAAGAAAACAGTAGTAAGGGTGGCGATCAATGAAGATCTCGATGAGGTCATGCAGCTGTGAAACTATGGACTGTTGCAGTATACAAGTAATATAGCACATTAATATCCTACATGATAAAACAATAAACAATTATAAAACAACAATCTACAATAATTTTTTCAAATAAATTAGCTAGCACTACAACTCAACTTCACTTTTCGACTCAGCTATATCACCAAGTCCAAAAGCCTCACTTTTAGATGTTTGGCTTCCCGACGATGTCTGGCTTGAATTTGAGGTTAAATCCTCCTTAGCGACCACAGGTTCATCACGCTCACAGCTGACCTGGGGCAATCCGGTGCATAAATTCACAGCGCCGCTCGACGTCGTGTGCACATTTTCAAGGCTGCTTGTAATACTCACTGTTGTGCTCCTAGGCTGGGCTATCATAGATGCATGGCTGTCTACATCACCATCGCCCGCCCTGCAATGCGAAATGAGTGATCGACTATCAAGGCTTGTGCTGTCTTGGCTCAGTCCGGTTATGCTTGGCTGTGGTTCTGAAAATAATGAAAGGTGATTGTTAGAATGCTATTGTCTTCATACCATTGATAGGAATTAAGCTTGTCTCGATTTTACCTCCGTTTTCCCCAATTCCTTGGGGCTTGGAGGGTGCCTCTGAGAGGATTTTAGTTCTGGCGCGAGCATTTAGGACCGGATATGAAACAAGGAATTGCCATGATCTTCAAATCCCAAGACTAAATACGGAACGAGCAAAAACTGGCTTTAAATACTCGGCTTTAAAATTATGGAATGATATTCCTGCTGATATACGAGAGGTCTCAACTCTCAAATGCTTCAAAAAGAAATTGAAAGCACATCTATTGGCTGATAAAAAATAATAACTGAAAACACGACCCCCTGGAAGACCAGCAATATTAGCATTATGCCTGTTAATTTTTTCTTTCTTAATGTATTATTTAAATTGTATATATGAATATGTAATATTTTAGTTGCTGAAGGGCTATGTTTGTTCGTGTATAAATAATTGATTACATTACATTACATTACATTACACATTACATTACATTACATTACGATGCCCTTCCTGACGTCACCGATGGCATGCGGTGGGCCTCGAGCCCAGGACCATGTTGGTGTTAGTCGAGTGCATTACCGCTAGGCCACGGCTGCTTTATAGTAATTAAGTTGGTCAATTTAAGAAATATGAAGCAAACATTCTACGTATCCGCTTTCAAAAGCAATCATGTAAACAAGACAGTCCAAAAGGTTTCCGGGAAAGATGTTCGAATGGGTTCAAAATCGCAAACACGTAAGTAAACCGCGAAATTCGCGACAAAAATGAACAATATATCAAACCGACTGACCTAAAATGTCACGTTGGTTGCTTTGCCGTCAGAGCCTTTTTCCAGGGTGGTGCCGCGCTCCTAGCATCCCCCCGCGCCAAAATTGAAGCATCCACGACATTACAGCACTGCAGTTACAAGTAGGAAAGAAAGGCCTTATCAAATGAACCAACATTTGACCCAAATTTCATTTCATAATTGACGATGTTCAAAGTTGGTTGAACGATTTAACCTTTCACTGTTCATTTGAAAGCGACAGAAATGTAGAAAAGACTGGCGTGTTTCGTCTCGAGACAACGTTGCACAAAATCACTGAAGATAATGTCGGTTGAGATAGCATGCTCGTCAAATATTATAAAATTTCATTGAACAACGATGTTTAGTCAATGTTGAAGAAAGAATACGCATTTTATTTCACACGAAGTTTCTTTTCGGCAAAGTACTGAAACGTTCGTAAATTTTCCACGATTCTACTATCAAAACTTCGAAAGACTTTCTTTGCAAAATGTTTGACTTCTGATGCTTTATGCATGCACATCAGTGGAAAGCGAAAAAGTTGCATGTACAACTGAAACGATGATAAATCTTGGTAAAAATCAGAAGTTAAACTGTTAGAGAAGAGTGAGCATAACATGCATGACATTTTATACACGTTTTTTTTTATAAGAAAATCATTATTTTGCCTGAGCCTCAATTTTCTTAACTTTTTCCGAAATTGAGCCTCAGATTTTCTTAAATTTTTCTTAACTTTTCCTGACATAAACTGGCTAGAGTGCTTTACACTTTCGTTAATACTATAGTATACTTGAATTTGAATTCCATCCTTAACATTTTGAATGCAATAACGACGAAATTTCCGATTTTTGGCCTATAAAAACAGTTAATTTTGGAAATTGAGCCTCGTGATTTTCTTACGATTTTCTTAAGATTTTGACGATTTGAGCCTCATTTTCTTATAAACTTTTTTCTTATAAAAAAAAAACGTGTACACAGATAAATCGAGCTTTACATACATGTACACTTATCAACTTTGTTAGGTCTCAAAGATCCAGCACTGAATTTTCTTAACTTTTTGAGTAGCTGAGTACTATTTTCTTATAAATAGACCAACCACTTTTTTTATAAAAACATAACGTGTAACATTTGACCAGGGATAATGATGAGATCTTTTTGTGATAAACACAAGCTTTGTGTTTGAAGCGAATCTCTTGAAAATAAGTTATGCAATGACCTATAAACAATTACCGAGCCATCTCAGATGGACTATACTTGAGTGTTACGTAACTGAAAATAATAAACAAATATCTTGTGACTTGCCACATGAGCAAACCATAAAAAAAACAAAATGAAAATTGAGCTAACTACAGCGGCAAATAGTTCTAAATAACAAAGTGAATTCTCTTGCACATTGAGTCCTAAATAGTGAAATCAATTACAAAACTCATATTATGTTTTTATAAGAAAAAAGCTTACAAGAAAACGAGGTTCAAATGGCCAAAATCTTAAGAAAATCACAAGGCTCAATTTTCAAAAATTAAGAGCTTTTGTTGGCCACAAATCGATACCACGTCAATAATACGGT